>JAPPVO010000031.1:130978983-131281110 GCA_030407325.1 Camellia japonica
TAAGGAATTCATATATGTTGGATTTCAAAGAATTTTTTTATGCTTGGTCTTAATGCATTAAAGTGTTATTAGGAGGGTAAGACTTGGGCGTTGAGAGATGATAATAAATGCTAAGTTTTTTTTTTTTAAATCAAAAATCAGGAAATTTAGATTGGGAGATTGGAGCTCCCACAAGGCTTAGGGTTAAAAACCCCCTTTTGCTTAATATATAGTATAGATAGATAGATATATATATATATATATATATTTTGTGTGGTTTCTATTGGGTATTTTTTTTTCAATTTATTTAAGATGGAGTTGTGAGTATCTTTTTTTTTAATTTAATTTATCTGTGGTTTCCATTTGTTTTAATTATTATTATTTAGGTAAATTATGATGTGAGTTAGATATGTTATAAACATGTGAGTTTTATTTATTTAAAGTTTATTTAGATAACTTTAAAGATTTTTTTTTTAGTTTTTAGTTTTTTTGTTATGTTATAATATAATATATAAAATATAGGTAGATATCTACAACTTTAATAAAAATATTATCTGATTTTTTGGGGAAGAGAAAAGGAATGCAAGTTTTAATATTTTTTTTTGAAAATTTGTGAGAGAGATTAGGAGTGAGAGATTATGAAATATTTTTGTTATTAAATAATAAATCAGTCAATAGTTTTTTTAATCTATTTTGTAAATTAAAAATCAATAATTTTGGAAAATTGATGAATTTGCCCCATTAAGTGATTTAAAATTTGGATAGATATACATAATAAAAAATACATAATTATATTATTAAATCATAATTCAAATTTAGATGTTATATCTTTTTTAGATTTATAGCTAAATTCTTATCTTTTTTTTTTATTTTTGTGTGTAACCATAGTGTATGGGAGAAATTGAAAAGGGTGTTGCAATAATTATGAGAGAAGTCAAAAGGAATTATGGATTGGGAGAAGTCAATAAATGCTTAAAGTGTTATTAGGAGGGTAAGACTTGGGAGTTGAGAGATGATAATAAATGCTAAGATTTTTTTTTTTTTCAATAAAAAAATCAGGAAATTTAGATTGGGAGATTGAAACTCCCACAAGGCTTGGGGTTAAAAACCCCCTTTTGCTTAATATATAGTATAGATATAATATATATATATAGATATAGATATTTATATTTGTTCTAGATATTTTTTTAATATACAAATTATTTTTTTAGATTTTTTATAAAAATAATTTAACAATCGCATCACTAATCAATGTATTGAAGAAGTTGAAAAGGATGTTGTGTTGCAATAACTATGAGAGAAGTCAACAAGATTTATGGGTTGGAAGAAGTCAATAAATGCTGAGATTATTTATTTCTTTTAAATCAAAAAATTAAAAAATTAAGATTGGGATATTGGAATTCCCGCAAAACTTGTGGGTTAGAAACTCCATTTTATTTATATAATACTAGCCTATCACCCGTGCTATGCACGGGATAATTATAGATATTTATATTTGTTTTAGATTTTTTTTTTAATATATAAATTATGTTTTTTAAGATTTTTTTCTTATCACTAACCATAGTGTATGGGGGAAGTTGAAAATGGTACTTCAGTAACTATACACAAATTGTATCTATAATTATTTGTATGAGGGGATTTTAAATGCTGATCAGGAGATTTTGACCAAATCAATAAATGCTGAGTTTTTTTTTTTTAAATAAAAAATTTAAAAAATTCAGATTGAGATATTGAAGCTCCCATAGGCCTTGGGAGTTAAAAACCCCCTTTTGCTTAATATATAGTATAGATATAGATAGATAGATAGATATATCTTTTTATTTTTGTGAGATTTCTATTCGGGTATTTTTTTTTTTTCAATTTATCTAAGATGGAGTTGTGGGTATCTTTTTTTTTTAATTTAATTTATCTATGGTTTCCATTTGTTTTTAATTATTATTATTTAGGTAAGTTATGATGTGAGTTAGATATGTGATAGAGATATGAGTTTTATTGATTTAAAGTTTATTTAGATAAACTTTAAAGATTTTTTTTTTAGTTTTTAGTTTTTTTTGTTATGTTATAATATAATATATAAAATATAGGTAGATATCTACAACTTTAATAGAAAATATTATTTGATTTTTTTGGGAAGAGAAAATGAATGCAAGTTTTAATATTTTTTTTTGAAAATTTGTGAGAGAGATTAGGAGGGAGAGATTATGAAATATTTTTGTTATTAAATAAATAAATCAGTCAATAGTTTTTTTTAATCTATTTTGTAAATTAAAAATCAATAATTTTGGAAAATTGATTAATTTGTCTCATTAAGTGATTTAAAATTTTGATTGATATACATAAAAAAAACATAATTATACTATTAAATCATAATTCAAATTTAGATGTTATATTCTTTGAGATCTATAGCTAAATTCCTTTTTTTTTTTTTTTTTTTGTGTGTAACCATAGTGTATGGGAGAAATTGAAAAGGTGTTGCAATAATTATGAGAGAAGTCAAAAGGGATTGTGGGTTGGGAGAAGTCAATAAATGCTGAGGTTGGGTTGGAAGAAATTATGAAATAATTTTTGTTATTAAATAAATAAATCAGTCAATAGTTTTTTTTAGTCTATTTTGTAAATTAAAAATCAATAATTTTGAAAAATTGATTAATTTGTCCCATTAAGTGATTTAAAATTTTGATAGATATACATAAAAAAAATACATAATTATATTATTAAATCATAATTCAAATTTAGATGTTATATCTTTTTGAGATCTATAGCTAAATTTTTATCTTTTTTATTTTTATTTTTGTGTGTAACCATAGTGTATGGGAGAAATTGAAAAGGATGTTGCAATAATTATGAGAGAAGTCAAAAGGGATTGTGGGTTGGGAGAAGTCAATAAATGCTGAGGTTGGGTTGGAAGAAATTATGAAATAATTTTTGTTATTAAATAAATAAATCAGTCAATAATTTTTTTTAATCTATTTTGTAAATTAAAAATCAATAATTTTGGAAAATTGATTAATTTGTCTCATTAAGTGATTTAAAATTTTGATTGATATACATAAAAAAAATACATAATTATACTATTAAATCATAATTCAAATTTAGATGTTATATTCTTTTGAGATCTATAGCTAAATTCCTTTTTCTTTTTTTTTTTTTTTGTGTGTAACCATAGTGTATGGGAGAAATTGAAAAGGGTGTTGCAATAATTATGAGAGAAGTCAAAAGGGATTGTGGGTTGGGAGAAGTCAATAAATGCTGAGGTTGGGTTGGAAGAAATTATGAAATAATTTTTGTTATTAAATAAATAAATCAGTCAATAGTTTTTTTTAGTCTATTTTGTAAATTAAAAATCAATAATTTTGAAAAATTGATTAATTTGTCCCATTAAGTGATTTAAAATTTTGATAGATATACATAAAAAAAATACATAATTATATTATTAAATCGTAATTCAAATTTAGATGTTATATCTTTTGAGATCTATAGCTAAATTTTTATCTTTTTTATTTTTATTTTTGTGTGTAACCATATTGTATGGGAGAAATTGAAAAGGATGTTGCAATAATTATGAGAGAAGTCAAAAGGGATTGTGGGTTGGAGAAGTCAATAAATGCTGAGGTTGGGTTGGAAGAAATTATGAAATAATTTTTGTTATTAAATAATAAATCAGTCAATAATTTTTTTTAATCTATTTTGTAAATTAAAAATCAATAATTTTGGAAAATTGATTAATTTTTTCCCATTAAGTGATTTAAAATTTTGATGTTATATCTTTTGAGATATTATTAAATCATAATTCAAATTTAGATGTTATATCTTTTTGAGATCTATAGCTAAATTCTTATCTTTTTTTTATTTTTATTTTTGTGTGTAACCATATTGTATGGGAGAAATTGAAAAGGGTGTTGCAATAATTATGAGAGAAGTCAAAAGGATTGTGGGTTGGGAGAAGTCAATAAATGTTGTGGTTGGGTTGGAAGAAATTATGAAATAATTTTTGTTATTAAATAAATAAATCAGTCAATAGTTTTTTTTAATCTATTTTGTAAATTAAAAATCAATAATTTTGGAAAATTGATTAATTTGTCCCATTAAGTGATTTAAAATTTTGATAGATATACATAAAAAAAATACATAATTATATTAAATCGTAATTCAAATTTAGATGTTATATCTTTTTTAGATCTATAGCTAAATTCTTATCTTCTTTTTTTTAATTTTTGTGTGTAATTATAGTGTATGAGAGAAATTGAAAAGGTGTTGCAATAATTATGACAGAAGTCAAAAGGGATTGTGGGTTGAGAGAAGTCAATTAATGCTGAGATTGGGTTGAGAAAAGTCAATAAATACTGAGGTTTTTTTTTTTAAATCAAAAAATTAGAAAATTAGAATTAGGAGATTGGAGCTCTCATAGGCCTTGGGGTTAAAAACCCCCTTTTGCGTAATATATAGTATAGATACTAGCCTATCACCTATGCTATGCACGAAATAATTATAAATATTTATATTTGTTTTAGATTTTTTTTTATATATAAATTATGTTTTTTAAGATTTTTTATAAAAATAATTTAATAATCTTATCCCTAACCATAATGTATGTGATAAGTTAAAAAGGATACTGCAGTAACTATGCATGGATTGTATCTATAATTATTTGTATGAGGTGATTTTAAATGATGATTAGAAAATTTTGACTAAATCAATAAATGTAGGCATGCGAAAAGACATGTGGATTGAAAAAAGTTAATAAATGCTGATAAGGGGATTTTGACCAAATCAATAAATGATGAGGTTTTTTTTTATAATAAAAAATTTAGAAAATTCAGATTGTGATATTTAAATAAAAGTTAAAAAATGCTGAAGTTAATAATGCTATCTAACTAACTACAATCACATTTTTCTTATAATAAAAAAAATTGAAAAAAAAGAACCATTAAAATAGTAAATAAAAAGATTATTTAGAACTATTGAACAAGCTACAATCAAAATTTTCTTTTTGTGAGTATTTATGTTATCTAACTTCAATCATATTAAAAAATCAAATTATAAACAAAAGGAGATAACTTCAATCATACAAATCACAATTTTTTTTAATGCTATCTAACTACAATGACATTTTTCTCATAATAAAAAAAATAATTGAAAAAAGTAACCATTAAAATAGTAAATAGAAAAGATTATTTAGAACCATTGAACAAATTACAATCACATTTTTCTTTTTGTGAGCGTTTATGTTTATCTAACTTCAATCATATTAAAAAATAAAATTATAAACCAAAAGAGATAACTTCAATCATACAAATCACAATTTTTTTAATGCTATCCAATCATCATCAATAATTAAAAAAATCAATCACAAATTAAGTCAATTGATAATTAAAAAACACAATAATTTATTTTTCAAAAAACATAGTAAGTTAAAAAGATCAATTACAATTTTTTTTTGGTCAAAATACAATCTAATCATCATCAATAATTGGTACATTATGTGACCCTAATGAGTACAATCCATTTTGTTTTTCAAAAAACACAATGAGTTAAAAATCAAATCACAAATTAAGTGAATTGATAGTTAAAAAAACATAATAATTTTTGTTCAAAAAACACAGTGAGTTAAAAAAATCAATTACAATTTTTTTTTTAAAATACAATCTAATCATTATCAATAATTGGTACTTTAAAAATCAAATCAGGTATAAAATTCAATCAAACCACAAATATTTTTATGCTATCTAACTACAATAATATTTTTTTCATAAATAATTGTAAAGAAAAACTATTAAAACAATAAATAAAAGATTAAATCACATTAAAAAAAAGAAACATTGAACAAACTACAATCACATCACATTTTTCTCATAATAAAAAAAATAAATAAATGAAAAAAAGAACCATTGACTAACTACAATTACATTAAAAAAAAGAACCATTGAACTAAGTACAATCACATTTTTTTTCTTTGTGAGTGTTTATGTTTATCTAACTTCAATCATATTAAAAATAAAATTAAAATAGTAAATAAAAAGATTAAATAATATTAAAAAAAAAAACCTCATTGAACTAACTACAACAATCATATTAAAAAAAAGAGCCATTGAACAAATTACAATCACATCACATAATTTTAAATTAAAAAAAAAGAACTATTAAACTAACTACAATCACATTAAAAAAAAAAAAGAATCATTCAACTAATTATAATCACATTTTTCTCTTTGTGAGGACTTATATTTATCTAACTTCGATCATATTAAAAAATCAAAAATAAAATTAAAATAGTAAATAAAAAGATTAAATAATATTTAAAAAAAAAAACCATTGAACTAACTACAACAATCACATTAAAAAAAAAAGAGCCATTGAACAAACTACAATCACATCACATTTTTTCCATAATAAAATAAATAAATGAAAAAAAAAGAACTATTAAACTAACTACAATCACATTAAAAAAAAAGAATCATTCAACTAATTATAATTACATTTTTCTCTTTGTGAGGGTTTATATTTATCTAATTTCAATCATATTAAAAAATCAAATTATAATTTTTTATTCGCTAGACAAATTACAAATATTTTTATACGCTATTTAAGTACAATATTAAAACAGTAAATAAAAGGAAAATTCAAGAAGGAGAAAACAAAAAGAAGACTTACTGTTTGCATACATGGTCATTGAAGTTGAAAGTGTAGAAGTGAGAAGTCAAGAAGGAGAAAACAAAAAGAAGACTCATTGTTTGCAATATGTATGTGAAAAGTTAAAAAGAGTATGTATTGGAGAAGTTAAAAAGACTTGGAAGAATTTAATAAATGCTAAGTTTTTTAGTTTAAAAAAAATCAAAAAAATTAAGAAATTAAGGTTCAGATATTGGAACTTCCACAAAACTTGTGGGTTAAAGATAGATATAAATAAATATATAGATATAGATATAGATATTTATATTTGTTTTAAATTTTTTTTAATATACAAATTATTTGTTTTGGAAAAGGTACTGTAGTAATTATGAGAGAAGTCAAAAAGTCTTGTGTGTTGAGAGAAATTAATAAATGTTAAGGTTACTTCTTTTTTGTTTTTAAAAAAAAATAAGATATTAAAAAATAAATATTGACATATTAAAACTCCCACAGGTCTTTGAGGGTTAAAAACTTCATTTTACTTAATATATAACTAGCATATCACCCGTGCTATGCACGGGATTAAATTTAAAAAAAAAAAAAAAAAACCATTCATAGTTATGTCAAACATATTTTTAAATTGTTAGGATAAAATATATGTAATTTTAAAAGAAAATATTGACATTGCATAATTAAAGTAATAAAAATAAGAATCTATTACATTTGTTCGAAATTCATTGAATAAGTAAAACAAAAAATAACTAAAATCTAAATTGTTGTGGGCCTTCCATCAGCATTCCTGCATTGTCAGCATGATAGTTAGTATTATAATTAATGAACAATACATATATTATGTATTTATAAAATGTTATAAAGTGAAAATGTTATACTTACATTTTTTTTTTTTACTTTCTGAAAGGTATAGACATTCTTCAGACCAATCTATATTTAAAACAAAGGTCACACACGGTGAACAGTCTAGTTGACGTGGCATTGTTGGTACAGGTATGATAAATGCATAGGTACGGTCTTGGCATGACAGAATATAATCTTTAATCATTCTAACGCCATTATCCTATAAAATTTTGGAATTATAACTTTGTGTTTGAAAAAGTAAGAATAAGTTATTTATAATAAATTTTATAATTTCCTACCTTTGATCTCATATTCTTCAAATATGATGGTTGACATCGCAAAATAAACTCTGCCCGTTTATCTTGAACAGTGAGATTTATTGAACCAGTACTGTCTTTGACCACAAGGTTAACATTGTATCTTATCAACCAAAAAAAAAAGGACGCTTGTTAAAAGGAAATATTGTACCTAATAAAAAATTAAAACGCTTATTAAGTTTGAATTATTATTGTACATAGTAATTATTTACTTAAAGAAAATTACCTTGTTATAATATCAATATCATCATGTAGGCAGTGACGACAAACAATGTGACCATAATGATATTCAACTTTTTGATAGCAACTTTTGCACAAATCAATCCAAAGGTTGTCAACATCAATTTGTTTGATGTACCCAAGTATTCGAAAATATGAGACCTACAAAATATTTGAAAAAACATAAATTAATCTCTATAAACAAATTATATACATATCGTTTAATTTTCATTAATTGGGATGATAACAATTCTTACCTTTGGCATGGGTGCAAAATCACGTATTCGAATTCTTTTGGCGTTTGATATTATCAATGACTGTAAAATTGAGAATCCATTTTTTCGATTCTAAGATACCAACTTTTGAACTAATTACAATCACATTTTTCTCTTTGTGAGTGTTTATGTTTATGTTTATCTAATTTCGATCATATTAAAAAATCAAATTATAATTTTTTTTTGGTTAGACCAAATAAAAATCACAAAAGGAGATAACTTCAATCATACAAATCACAAATATTTTTATACTATCTAACTACAGAAAATAAAAAGATTAAATCACATTAAAAAAAAGAACCATTGAACAAACTACAATTACATCACATTTTTCCCATAATAAAAAAATAAATGAAAAAAATAACCATTAAACTAACTACAATACAATCACATTAAAAAAAAAAAAAAAGAACCATTGAACTAACTACAATCATATTTTTCTCTTTGTGAGTATTTATGTTTATCTGACTTCACAAATATTTGTGATTTGCATGATTTGATTTTTTAACTGCAATCACATCACATTTTTTTCATAATAAAAATAAATAAATAAAAAAAGGAACCATTAAACTAACTGTAATCACATTAAAAAAAAAAACCGTTGAACAAACTACAATTACATCACATTTTTTTCATAATAAAAATAAATAAATGAAAAAAAAAAGAACCATTAAACTAATTACAATCATATTAAAAAAAAAGAACCGTTGAACTAACTACAATCATATTTTTCTCTTTGTGAGTGTTTATGTTTATCTAACTCAAGTCATATTAAAAAATCAAATTATAATTTTTTTTTTTGGCTAGACCAAATACAAATAAAAAAAAGGAGATAACTTCAATCATAAAAATCACAAATATTTTTATGCTATCTAACTATAATCATATTTTTTTCATAATAAAAAAAATAATTATAAAGAAGAATCATTAAAACAGTAAATAAAATGATTAAATCACATTAAAAAAGATCCATTGAAATAGTAAATAAAAAGAATATTTGAACCATTGAACAAATTAGAATCACGCTTTTTTTTATGAGTGTTTATGTTTATCTAACTTCAATCATATTAAAAAATCAAATTATAAACAAAAGGAGATAACTTCAATAATACAAATCACAATTTTTTTAATGCTATCTAACTACAATCACATTTTTCTCATAATAAAAAAATAATTGAAAAAAAAAACCATTGAACTAACTACAACAATCATGTTAAAAAAAAGTCATTGAACAAACTACAATCACATCACATTTTTCCCATAATAAAATAAATAAATAAAAAAAAAACTATTAAACTAACTACAATCACATTAAAAAAAAAAAGAATCATTCAACTAATTATAATTACATTTTTCTCTTCGTGAGGGTTTATATTTATCTAACTTTAATCATATTAAAAAATCAAAAATAAAATTAAAATAGTAAATAAAAAGATTAAATTAAAAATAAACCATTGAACTAATTTTTGATTAACTACAATATTAAAATAGTAAAGAAAAGAAAAAGTTAAGAAAGAGAAAACAAAAATAACACTTACTGTTTGTATACGTGGTCACTGAAGTTGAAAGTGTAGAAGTGAGAACTGAAGAAGGAGAAAGCAAAAATGAGACTCACTGTTTACAATAGATATGTGAAAAGTTAAGGAAAATATGTGTATTAGAGAAGTTATAAAGATTCACTGTTTAATAAGAGACTCACTGTTTAGAAAAATGAGACTCACTGTTTAATAAGTGTTTATTCATTTTTTTTCAAAAAACAAAACAAAAAAATTAAGAGAGAAAAAAATTAAGAGCCATTGACCCATTGATTACATGGGTCTCTTGGGGAAGCAAAAGTGGTGGCGTGTAAATACGTGTATTAGAGAAGTTATAAAGTTTTGAAAGAATTTAATAAGTGTTTATTCATTTTTTTTCAAAAAACAAAACAAAAAAATTAAGAGAGAAAAAAATTAAGAGCCATTGACCCATTGATTACATGGGTCTCTTGGGGAAGCAAAAGTGGTGGCGTGTAAATACGTGTATTAGAGAAGTTATAAAGTTTTGAAAGAATTTAATAAGTGTTTATTTATTTTTTTTCAAAAAACAAAACAAAAAAATTAAGAGAGAAAAAAATTAAGAGCCATTGACCCATTGATTACATGGGACTCTTGGGGAAGCAAAAGTGGTGGCGTGTAAATACCTGGGGGCTTTTCATTCATTGCTTTATTAGCCTATCACTCGTGCTATGTACGGGATAATTATAGATATTTATATTTGTTTTAGATTTTTTTTAATATATAAATTATGTTTTTTAAGATTTTTTTCTTATCACTAACCATAGTGTATGGGGGAAGTTGAAAAGGGTACTGCAGTAACTATACACGAATTGTATCTATAATTATTTGTATAAGGGGATTTTAAATGCTGATCAGGAAATTTTGACCAAATCAATAATTGCAGGCATGTGGAAAGATATGTGGATTGAAAAAAGTTAATAAATGCTAATCAGGGAATTTTGACCAAATCAATAAATGCTGAGTTTTTTTTTTTTAAATAAAAAATTTTAAAAATTCAGATTGAGATATCGAAGCTTCCATGGGCCTTGGGGGTTAAAAACCCCCATTTGCTTAATATATAGTATAGATATATCTTTTTATTTTTATTTTTATTTTTATTTTGGTGTGGTTTCTATTCGGATAATTTTTTTTTTCAATTTATTTAAGATGGAGTTGTGGGTATCTTTTTTTTTTAAAATTTAATTTATCTGTGGTTTCCATTTGTTTTTAATTATTATTATTTAGGTAAGTTATGATGTGAGTTAGATATGTGATAGACATGTGAGTTTTATTGATTTAAAGTTTATTTAGATAAACTTTAAAGATTTTTTTTAGTTTTTTAGTTTTTTTTTTGTTATGTTATAATATAATATATAAAATATAGGTAGATATCTACAACTTTAATAGAAAATATTATCTGATTTTTTGGGGAAGAGAAAATGAATGCAAGTTGTAATATTTTTTTTTTGAAAATTTATGAGAGAGATTAGGAGGGAGAGATTATGAAATATTTTTGTTATTAAATAAATAAATCAGTCAATATTTTTTAATCTATTTTGTAAATTAAAAATCAATAATTTTGGAAAATTAATTAATTTGTCCCATTAAGAATTTAAAATTTTGATAGATATACGTAAAAAAATACATATTATATTATTAATCACAATTTAAATTTAGATGTTATATTTTTTTGAGATCTATAGCTAAATTTCTTTTTTTTTTTTAATTTTTGTGTGTAACCATAGTGTATGGAGAAATTGAAAAGGGTGTTGCAATAATTATGAGAGAAGTCAAAAGGGATTGTGGGTTGGGAAATGTCAATAAATGCTGAAGTTGGGTTGGGAGAAGTCAATAAATGCTGAGTTTTTTTTTTTTTAAATCAAAAAATTAGAAAATTAGGATTAGGGGATTGGAGCTCCTATCTGATTTTTTGGGGAAGAGAAAATGAATGGAAGTTTAATATTTTTTTTTGATAATTTGTGAGAGAGATTAGGAGAGAGAGATTATGAAATATTTTTGTTATTAAATAAATAATCAGTCAATAGTTTTTTTTAATCTATTTTGTAATTAAAAATCAATAATTTGAAAATTGATTAATTTGTCCCATTAAGTGATTTAAAATTTTGATAGATATACATAAAAAAATACATAATTATATTATTAAATCATAATTCAAATTTAGATGTTAAATCTTTTTGAGATCTATAGCTAAATTCTTATCTTTTTTATTTTTTATTTTTGTGTGTAACCATAGTTTATGGAGAAATTGAAAAGGATGTTGCAATAATTATAAGAGAAGTCAAAAGGGTTGTGGGTTGGGAAAAGTCATAAATGCTAAGATTGGGTTGGGAGAAGTCAATAAATGCTGAGATTTTTTTTTTAAATCAAAAAATTAGAAAATTAGGATTAAGAGATTGGAACTCCCACAGGCCTTGGGGTAAAAAACCCCAATTTAAAATTTTGATAGATATACATAAAAAAAAATACATAATTATATTATTAAATCATAATTCAAATTTAGATGTTATATCTTTTTGAGATCTATAGCTAAATTCTATCTTTTTTATTTTTTATTTTTGTGTGTAATCATAGTTTATGGGAGAATTGAAAAAGATGTTGCAATAATTATGAGAGAAGTCAAAAGGAATGTGTGTTGGGAAAAGTCAATAAATGCTGAGGTTGGGTTGGGAGAAGTCAATAAATGCTGAGGCTTTTTTTTTTTTTTTTTTAAATCAAAAAAATTAGAAAATTAGGATTAAGGGATTGGAGCTCCCATAGGCCATGGTTTAAAAACCCCTTTGCTTAATATATAGTACTAGCATGTCACCCGTGCTATGCACGGGATAAATTTAAAGAAAAAAAAACCATTCATAGTTATGTTAAACATATTTTTAAATGTTAGCATAAAATATATGTAATTTTAAAAGAAAATATTGACGTTGCATAATTAAAGTAATAAAAATAAGAATTTATTACATTTGTTCGAATTCACTGAATAAGTAAAACAAAAATAACTAAAATCTAAATTGTTGTGGGCCTTCCATCAGCATTCCTGCATGTCAACATGATAGTTAGTATCATTTAATGAACAATACATATATTATGTATTTATAATGTTATAAAGTAAAAAAGTTATACTTACATTTTTTTTTTTACTTTCTGAAAGATATAGACATTCTTCAGACCAATCTATATTTAAAACAAAGGTGACGCACGGTGCACAATCTAGTTGATGTGGCATTGTTGGTACAGGTATGATAAATGCATAGGCACGGTCTTAGCATGACGCAATATTTTTAATCATTCTAACGCCATTATCCTATAAAATTTTGGAATTATAAGTTTGTGTTTGAAAAAGTAAGAATAAGTTATTTATAATAAATTTTATAATTTCCTACTTTGATCTCATATTCTTCAATATGATGTTTGACATCGCAAAAAACTTGCCGTTTATCTTGAACAGTAAGATTTATTGAACCAGTATTGTCTTTGACCACAAGGTTAACATTGTATCTTATCAATCAAAAAAAAAAGGACGCTTGTTAAAAGGAAATATTGTACCTAATAAAAAATTAAAACACTTATTAAGTTTGAATTATTATTGTACATAGTAATCATTTACCTAAAGAAAATTACCTTGTTATAATATCAATATCATCATGTAGGCAGTGACGACAAACAATGTGACCATAATGATATTCAACTTTTTGATAGCAACTTTTGCACAAAAAAAATAAAATTAAAATAGTAAATAAAAAGATTAAATAACATTAAAAATTAGTTAATCACATTTTTTAACTATTAAACTAACTACAATCACATTAAAAAAAAGAATCATTCAACTAATTATAATCACATTTTCTTTTTGTGAGAGTTTATATTTATCTAACTTTAATCATATTAAAGAATTGAAAATAAAATTAAAATAGTAAATAAAAAGATTAAATAACATTAAAAATTAGTTAATCACATTTTTTTAACTATTAAACTAACTACAATCACATTAAAAAAAGAATCATTCAACTAATTACAATCACATTTTTTTTTTGTGAGAGTTTATATTTATCTAACTTAATCATATTAAAAAATTTAAAAAATTAAAAATAAAATTAAAATAGTAAATAAAAAGATTAAATAACATTAAAAATTAGTTAATCACATTTTTTTAACTATTAAACTAACTACAATCACATTAAAAAAAAAGAAATCATTCAATTAATTACAATCACATTTTTCTTTTTGTGAGAGTTTATCATATTAAAAAATTAAAAATAAAATTAAAATAGTAAACAAAAAGATTAAATAACATTAAAAATTAGTTAATCACATTTTTTTAACTATTAAACTAACTACAATCACATTAAAAAAAGAATCATTCAACTAATTACAATCACATTTTTTTTTTTGTGAGAGTTTATATTTATCTAACTTTAATCATATTAAAAAATTTAAAAATTTAAAATAAAATTAAAATAGTAAATAAAAAGATTAAATAACATTAAAAATTAGTTAATCACATTTTTTTAACTATTAAACTAACTACAATCACATTAAAAAAAGAATCATTCAACTAATTACAATCACATTTTTATTTTTGTGAGAGTTTATATTTATCTAACTTTAATCATATTAAAAAATTGAAAATTAAAAATAAAATTAAAATAGTAAATAAAAAGATTAAATAACATTAAAAATTAGTTAATCACATTTTTTTAACTATTAAATTAACTACAATCACATTAAAAAAAAGAATCATTCAACTAATTATAATCATATTTTTCTTTTGTGAGAGTTTATCATATTAAAAAATTAAAAATAAAATTAAAACAGTAAATAAAAAGATTAAATAACATTAAAAATTAGTTAATCACATTTTTTTAACTATTAAACTAACTACAATCACATTAAAAAAGAATCATTCAACTAATTATAATCACATTTTTCTTTTTGTGAGAGTTTAAAACATTATTTATCTAACTTTAATCATATTAAAAAATTAAATAAAAAGATTAAATAACATTAAAAATTAGTTAATCACATTTTTTAACTACTAAACTAACTACAATCACATTAAAAAAAAGAATCATTCAACTAACATTAAAAATTAGTTAATCACATTTTTTTAACTATTAAACTAATTACAATCACATTAAAAAAAAGAATCATTCAACTCATTATAATCACATTTTTCTTTTTGTGAGAGTTTATATTTATCTAACTTTAATGATATTAAAACATTATTTATCTAACTTTAATCATATTAAAAAATTAAATAAAAAGATTAAATAACATTAAAAATTAGTTAATCACATTTTTTTAACTACTAAACTAACTACAATCACATTAAAAAAAAGAATCACATTAAAAAAAAGAATCATTTTTCTTTTTGTGAGAGTTTGTATTTATCCAACTTTAATCATATTAAAAAATAAAAATAAAATTAAAATAATAAATAAAAAGATTCAAAAATAAAATCAAAAAAACCATTGAACAATATTAAAACAGTAAACAAAAGAAAAAGTTAAGAAGAAGAAATTATAATCACATTTTTCTTTTTGTGAGGGTTTATAAAAAGATTAAATAACATTAAAAGTTAATGAGAAAACAAAAATAACACTTACTGTTTGCATACGTAGTCACTGAAGTTGGAAGTGTAGAAGTGAGAACTAAAGAAGGAAAAAGCAAAAAGGAAAATCACTGTTAATATTAAAACAGTAAACAAAAGAAAAAGTTAAGAAGGAAAAAATAAAAATAACACTTACTGTTTGCATACGTAGTCACTGAAGTTGAAAGTATGAAAGTGAGAACTCAAGAAGGAGAAAGCAAAAAGGAAAATCACTGTTTACAATAGGTATGTGAAAAGTTAAGAAAATATGTGTATTGGAGAAGTTATAAAGGTTTGAAAGAATTTAATAAGTGTTTATTTATTTTTTTTTCAAAAAACAAAACAAAAAAATTAAGAGGGGAAAAATTAAGAGCCATTTGCACAATAGTTACATGGGTCTCTTGGAGATGTAAAAAAATTTATATCTATTTCAAACCATAAATTTTTGTGGAGTCCCAATATAATATTGGGGTTGCTTGGTGATTGGTTCAAAGATTATAATTACACTATTGATAAATATGGCTCTTAATTTTTTTCTCTCTTAATTTTTTTTTTTGTTTTTTGAAAAAAAAAAATAATATTGGGGTTGCTTAGGGTTGCTTGGTGATTGGTTCAAAGATTATAATTACACTATTGATAAATATGGCTCTTAATTTTTTTCTCCCCTAATTTTTTTTTTGTTTTTTGAAAAAAAAAAAACACTTATTAAATTCTTTCAATATAATTTTTTTCTCTCTTAATTTTTTTGTTTTTTTTTTTTGAAAAAAAAAACCCTTATTAAATTCTTTCAATATAATATTGGGATTGCTTAGTGATTGGTTTAAAGATTATAATTACACTATCAATAAATGAAGGAGATGCAAAAAAAATTATATCTATTTCTAAGACATAAATTTTTTGTGGAGTCCCAATATAATATTGGGGTTGCTTGGTGATTGGTTCAAAGATTATAATTACACTATTGATAAATATGGCTCTTAATTTTTTTTCTCTTTAATTTTTTTCTTTTGTTTTTGAAAAAAAAAAAAACACTTATTAAATTCTTTCAATATAATTTTTTTCTCTCTAATTTTTTTGTTTTTTTTTTTGAAAAAAAAAATAACACTTATTAAATTCTTTCAATATAATATTGGGATTGCTTGATGATTGGTTCAAAGATTATAATTACACTATTGATAAATGAAGGAGATAGAGGGTGGGAAATAAAACAATAAATGAAATGTGAGAAAGAGAGAGAGAGAGAGGGGCTATGGCTCTAATTTACACCACTTTTGCTTCCCCAAGAGACCCATGTAATGATGGTGTCAATGTAATTATTATAATCTTAATTTTTTTGTTTTGTTTTTTGAAAAAAAAACACTTATTAAATTCTTTCACTATAATTTTTTTTCTCTTAATTTTTTTGTTTTTTTTTGAAAAAAAAAATAACACTTATTAAATTCTTTCAATATAATATTGGGATTGCTTGGTGATTGGTTCAAAGATTATAATTACACTATTGATAAATGAAGGAGATGCAAAAACATTTATATCTATTTCTAACCCATAAATTTTTGTGGAGTCCCAATATAATATTGGGGTTGCTTGGTGATTGGTTCAAAAATTATAATTACACTATTGATAAATATGGCTCTTAATTTTTTTCTCTCTTAATTTTTTTGTTTGTTTTTTGAAAAAAAAAACACTTATTAAATTTTTTTGTTTTGTTTTTTGAAAAAAAAAAACACTTATTAAATTCTTTCAATATAATTTTTTCTCTCTTAATTTTTTTGTTTTTTTTTTTTGAAAAAAAAAATAACACTTATTAAATTCTTTCAATAAATATTGGGATTGCTTGGTGATTGGTTCAAAGATTATAATTACACTATTGATAAATGAAGGAGATAGAGGGTGGGAAAACAAACAATAAATGAAATGTGAGAGAGAGAGAGAGAGAGGCTATGGCTCTTAATTTACACCACTTTTGCTTCCCCAAGAGACTCATGTAATGATGGTGTCAATGTAATTATTATAATCTTTGAACCAATCACCAAGTCAATTTTTTTTAAAAAAAATAAAAAATCAGGAAATTAGGATTGGCATATTGGAGCTTCCACAGGCCTTGAGGGTTAAAACACCCTTTTGCTTAATATATAGTATAGATAGATTCTGGTCGGTGGTGCTTTCATTTATCAATAGTGTAATTATAATCTTTGAACCAATCACTTAATAAATGCTGAGGTTAATTTTTTAAATAAAAAAAAAACAAAAAATCAGAAAATTAGGATTGGCATATTGGAGCTCCCACAGGCCTTGGGGGTTAGAAACCCCCTTTTGCTTAATATATAGTATAGACTAGCCTGTCACCCGTGCTATGCACGGGATAATTATAGATATTTATATTTGTTTTAGATTTTTTTTAATATATAAATTATGTTTTTTAAGATTTTTTATAAAAATAATTTGACAATCTTATCACTAACCATAGTGTGTTATGAGAAAAGTTGAAAAGGGTATTGCAGTAACTATACACAGATTGTATCTATAATTATTTGTATGAGGGAATTTTAAATGTTGATCAAGAGATTTTGACCAAATCAATAAATGTAGGCATGTGGATTGAAAAAAGTTAATAAATGCTGATTAGGGAATTTTGACCAAATTAATAAATGCTGAGTTTTTTTTTTTAAATAAAATATTTAAAAAATTCAGATTGGGATATTGAAGCTTCTACAGTCCTTGGGGTTAAAAACCCCATTTTCCTTAAAAACCGCCTTGAGTGTTTATGTTTATCTAATTTCAATCATATTAAAAAATCAAATTATAAACAAAAGAAGATAACTTCAATCATACAAAACACATTTTTTTAATGCTATCTAACTACAATCATATTTTTCTCATAATAAAAAAAATAATTCAAAAAAACGACCATTAAAATAGTAAATAAAAAGATTATTTAGAAGCATTGAACAAACGACAATCACATTTTTCTTTTTGTGAGTATTTATGTTTATCTAACTTCAATCATATTAAAAAAAATCAAATTATAAACAAAAGGAGATAATTTCAATCATACAAATCACAATTTTTTTAATGCCATCTAACTACAATAATATTTTTCTCATAATAAAAAAAAATAATTGAAAAAAAGAACTATTAAAATAGTAAATAAAAATATTATTTATAGCCATTGAACAAACTATAATCACATTTTCTTTTTGTGAGTTAACTTCAATCATATTAAAAAATCAAATTATAAACAAAAGGCGATAACTTCAATCATACAAATCACAATTTTTTTCATGCTATCTAACTACAATGACATTTTTCTCATAATAAAAAAAAATAATTGAAAAAAATAACCATTAAAATAGTAAATAAAAAAGATTATTTAGAACTATTGAACAAACTACAATCACATTTTTCTTTTTGTGAGTGTTTATGTTTATCTAATTTCATTCATATTAAAAACTAAATTATAAACAAAATGAGATAATTTCAATCATACAAATTATCATAATTTTTTAATGTTATCTAATCATCATTAATAATTAAAAAAATCAATCACAAATTAAGTCAATTGATAATTAAAAAACACAATAATTTATTTTCCAAAAAAACATAGTGAGTTAAAAAGATCAATTACAATTTTTTTTTTGTCAAAATACAATCTAATCATCAATAATAATTGGTACATTATGTGACCCTAATGAGTACAATCCATTTTGTTTTTAAAAAACACAATGAGTTAAAAATCAAATCACAAATTAAGTGAATTGATAGTTAAAAAAACACAATAGTTTTTTTTTTCAAAAAACACAGTGAGTTAAAAAAATCAATTACAATTTTTTTTTTCAAAATACAATCTAATCATTATCAATAATTGGTACTTTAAAAATCAAATCAGAAAAAAATCAAATCAAATCACAAATATTTTTATACTATCTAACTACAATCATATTTTTTTCATAAATAATTGTAAAGAAAAACCATTAAAACAATAAATAAAAGATTAAATCACATTAAAAAAAATAACCATTGAACAAACTACAATCACATGACATTTTTTGCATAATAAAAAAAATAAATAAATGAAAAAAAGAACCATTGACTAACTACAATTACATTAAAAAAAAAGAACCATTGAACTAACTATAATCACATTTTTTTCTTTGTGAGCGTTTATATTTATCTAACTTCAATCATATTAAAAATAAAATTAAAATAGTAAATAAAAATATTAAATAACATTTAAAAAAAATATATTGAACTAACTACAACAATCATATTAAAAAAAGAGCCATTGAACAAGCTACAATCACATCACATTACAATCACATTTTTTCTTTGTGAGTGTTTATGTTTATTTAACTTCAATCATATTAAAAATAAAATTAAAATAGTAAATAAAAAGATTAAATAACATTAAAAAAAATATTGAACTAATTACAACAATCATATTAACAAAAAGAGTCATTGAACAAACTACAATCACATCACATTTTTCTCATAATAAAATAAATAAATGAAAAAAAGGAACTATTAAGCTAACTACAATCATATTAAAAAAAAAAAGAATCATTCAACTAATTATAATCACATTGTTCTCTTTGTGAGGGTTTATATTTATCTAACTTCAATCATATTAAAAAATCAAATTATAATTTTTTATTCGCTAGACAAATTACAAATATTTTTATGCGTTATCTAACTACAATATTAAAACAGTACATAAAAGGAAAAGTCAATAAGGAAAAAACAAAAAGAAGACTTACTGTTTCCATACGTGGTCACTGAAGTTGAAAGTGTAGAAGTGAGAAGTCAAGAAGGAGAAAATAAAAAGAGACTCACTGTTTGCAATGGGTATGTGAAAAGTTAAAAAGAGTGTGTGTGTTGGAGAAGTTAAAAAGACTTGGAAGAATTTAATAAGTGCTAAGCTTTTTTTTTCAAAAAAAATCAAAAAAATTAAGAAATTAAGGTTTAGATATTGGAACTCCCACAAAACTTGTGGGTTAGAGATAGATATAAATAAATAGATAGATATAGATATAGATATAGATATTTATATTTGTTTTAAATTTTTTTTAATATACAAATTATTTGTTTTGGAAAAGCTACTGCAGTAATTATGAGAGAAGTCAAAAAGTCTTGTGGGTTGAAATAAATTAATAAATGCTGAGGTTAATTTTTTTTTTAAATAAAAGATTAGAAAATTAGGATTTTTTTATTATATTATATTAAAGTTTAAATTTTGATAATAATCATATGTGTTAGACTTTTCAAGAATTTTCTTTTATGCTTGTTCTTAATGCATTAAAGTGTTATTATGAGGAATAATATTCATATGTGTTGGGACTTTTCAAGGAATTCATGTGTTGGATTTCAAAGAATTTTTTTTATGCTTGTTCGTAATGCATTAAAGTGTTATTATGAGGGTAAGACTTGGGGGTTGAGAGAAGTTAATAAATGTTAAGTTTTTTTTTTTTTTAATCAAAAAATCAAGAATTTAAATTGGGAGATTGAAGCTCCCACAAGGTTTGGGGTTAAAAACCACCTTTTGCTTAATATATAGTACTAGCCTATCACCCGTGCTATGCACGGGATAATTATAGATATTTATTTTTGTTTTAGATTTTTTTTTAAATATATAAATTATGTTTTTAAGATTTTTTATAAAAATAATTTAACAATCTTATCACTAAACCATAGTGTATGAGAAAAGTTGAAAAGGGTACTGCAGTAACTATACACAGATTGTATCTATAATTATTTGTATGAGGGGATTTTAAATGATGATTAGGAGATTTTGACCAAATCAATAAATGCAGTATGTGGAAAGATATGTGGATTGAAAAAAGTTAATAAATGCTGATTAAGGAATTTTGACCAAATTAATAAAGCTGAGTTTTTTTTTTTTTTTTTATAAAAAATTTAGAAAATTCAGATTGGGATATTGAAACTCCCACAGGACTTGGGATTAAAAAACCCCCTTTTGCTAATATATAACTAGCATATCACTCGTGCTATGCACGGATTGTATTTACAATTATCTATATATGTGAATTGTGATTTTTAATGTTTTTTTTTTTTTTTTCAATGTCTTCTTTTTTTCTTTTTATATTATATTAAAGTTTAATATTTTGATAATAATCATATGTGTTAGACTTTTTAAGGAATTAAATGTCTTTTTTTTTTTTGTTATATTATATTAAACTTTAATATTTTGATAATAATCATATGTGTTGGACTTTTCAAGGAATTTTTTTATACTTGTTTTTAATGCATTAAAGTGTTATTATGAGGGATAATAATTATATGTGTTTGGACTTTTCAAGGAATTCATGTGTTGGATTTCAAAGGAATTTTTTTTATACTTATTCTTAATGCATTAAAGTGTTATTATGAGGGTAAGACTTGGGGGTTGGGAGAAGTTAATAAATGCTAATGTGTTTTTTTTTTTTAAATAAAAAAAATCAAGAAATTTAGATTGGGGAGATTGGAGCTCTCACAAGGTTTGGGGTTAAAAACCCCATTTTGCTTAATATATAGTATAAATATATAATATATAATATAATATATATAAATATATATAGATTATAAGATGAGAGAAATAAAGTGCTATCTTATTATAATAGAGGAGATCTTATAAAAAAAACGTGTAGACATGAATGCCCCCTTATTTTATTATGTTTATAATTATCTACATATGTAAATTGTGATTTTTAAATATTTTTTTTTAAATGTCTTCTTTTTTTTCCTTTTTATATTATATTAAAATTTAATATTTTGATAATAATCATATGTATTGGACTTTTCAAGGAATTAAATGTCTTTTTTTTATTATATTATATTAAAATTTGATATTTTGATAATAAATATGTGTTGGACTTTTGAAGAATTTTTTTATGTTTGTTCTTAATGCATTAAAGTGTTATTATGAGGGATAATAATCATATGTGTTGGGACTTTTCAAGGAATTCATATATATTGGATTTCAAAGAATTTTTTTATGCTTGGTCTTAATGCATTAAAGTGTTATTAGGAGGGTAAGACTTGGGAGTTGAGAGATATAATAAATGCTAAGTTTTTTTTTTTTTTAAAAAAAATCAGGAAATTTAGATTGGGAGATTGGAGCTCCCACAAGGTTGGGGTTAAAAACTCCCTTTTGCTTAATATATAAACTAGCATATCACCTGTACTATGCACGGATTGTGTTTACAATCTATACTATATATTAAGCAAAAGAGAGTTTTTAACCCCAAGGCTGTGGGGAGCTCCAATCTCCTAATCCTAATTTTCTAATTTTTTGATTTTAAAAAAAAAAAAAACTCAGCATTTATTGACTTCTCCCAACCCAACCTCAGCATTTATTGACTTCTCCCAACCCACAATTCCTTTTGACTTTTCTCATAATTATTGCAACACCCTTTTCAATTTCTCCTATACACTATGGTTACACACAAAAATAAAAATAAAAAAGATAAGAATTTAGCTATAGACCTCAAAAAGATATAACATCTAAATTTGAATTATGATTTAATAATATAATTATGTATTTTTTATTATGTATATCTATCAAAATTTTAAATCACTTAATGGGACAAATTAATCAATTTTCCAAAATTATTGATTTTTAATTTACAATAAGATTAAAAAAACTACTTTGACTGATTTATTTATTTAATAACAAAAATATTTCATAATCTCTCCCTCCTAATCTCTCTCACAAATTTTCAAAAAAAAAATATTAAAACTTGCATTCCTTTTCTCTTCCCCAAAAAATCAGATAATATTTTTTATTAAAGTTGTAGATATCTACCTATATTTATATATTATATTATAACATAACAAAAAAAACTAAAAAACTAAAAAAAAAATCTTTAAAGTTTATCTAAATAAACTTTAAATAAATAAAACTCACATGTCTAAACATATCTAACTCATATCATAACTTACCTAAATAATAATAATAAAAATCTTTAAAGTTTATCTAAATAAACTTTAAATAAATAAAACTCACATGTCTATAACATATCTAACTCATATCATAACTTACCTAAATAATAATAATTAAAAACAAATAGAAACCACAGATAAATTAAATTAAAAAAAAAAGATACCCACAACTCCATCTTAAATAAATTGAAAAAAAATACCCCGAATAGAAACCACAAAAATAAATAAATAAATAAAAAGATATATCTATCTATCTATCTATCTATATTTAAGAAAAATGGGGTTTCTAACCCCCCAAGTCATATGGGAGCTTCAATATCCCAATCTAAATTTCCTAATTTTTTATTTTTTAAAAAAAAACCTTAGCATTTATTAACTTCTCCCAACCCTCAAGTATAAAAAAAAATTATTTGAAAAGTCCAACACATATGAATTCCTTGAAAAGTCCCAACACATACAATTATTATCCATCATAATAACACTTTAATACATTAAGAACAATCATAAAAAAAAAATTCCTTGAAAAGTCCAACACATATAAATTTCTTGAAAGTCCAACACATATGATTATTATCAAAATATTACACTTTAATATAATATAAAAAAAAAGAAGACATTTAAAAAAAAAAATATTTAAAAATCACAATTCACATATATAGAAATAATTGTGAAGTACAAATGAATTTCTTGAAAAATGCAACACATGATTATTATTTCTCATAATAACATTTTAATGCATTAAGAACAAGTATGAAAAAAATTTCTTGAAAAATCCATCACATATAAATTTCTTAAAAAATCCAACACATATGATTAGTATCAAAATATTAAATTTTAATATAGTATAAAAAAAGAAAAAAAAAAAAGACAGTGGTGAAACACAACCCGTGCATAGCACGGGTGATATGCTAGTTATTTTATATATATAAATTGTGATTTTTAAATGTTTTTTTTTTTTAAATGTCTTCTTTTTTCCTTTTTTATATTATATTAAAGTTTAATATTTTAATAATAATCATATGTGTTGGACTTTTCAAGGAATTAAATGTCTTTTTTTTTATATTATATTAAAGTTTAATATTTTGATGATAATTATATGTGTTGGACTTTTCAAGAAATTTTTTTTATGCTTGTTCTTAATACATTAAAGTGTTATTATGAGTGATAATAATCATATGTGTTAGGACTTTTTAAGGAATTCATATGTGTTGGACTTTTCAAGAAATTTTTTTTATGCTTGTTCTTAATACATTAAAGTGTTATTATGAGTGATAATAATCATATGTGTTAGGACTTTTTAAGGAATTCATATGTGTTGGATTTCAAAGAATTTTTTTTATGCTTGTTCTTAATGCATTAAAGTGTTATTATGAGGGTAAGACTTGGGAGTTGGGAGAAGTTAATAAATGCTAAGATTTTTTTTTTTAAATCAAAAAATCAGGAAATTTAGATTGGGAGATTGGAGCTCCCACAAGACTTGGGGTTAAAAACTCTCTTTTGCTTAATATATAGTATAGATACTAGCCTATCATCCGTGCTATGCACGGGATAATTATAAATATTTATATTTGTTTTAAATTTTTTTAATATATAAATTATGTTTTTAAAGATTTTTTTATAAAAATAATTTAACAATCTAAGGTTTAAAGAATTTTTTTTATACTTATTCTTAATGTATTAAAGTGTTATTATAAGGGTAAGGCTCGGGGTTGTGAGAAATTAATAAATGTTAAGGTTTTTTTTTTTTTTTTTTAAATCAAAAAGTCAAGAAATTTAGATTGGGATATTTGAACTCCCATAAAACTTATGTGTTAGAGATAGATATAAATAAATAGATAGATATAGATATAGATATTTATATTTGTTTTAAAAAAATTTTAATATACAAATTATTTGTTTTGGAAAAGGCACTGCAGTAATTATGAGACAAGTCAAAAAGTCTTATGAATTGAGAAAAGTTAATAAATGTTGAGGTTAATTTTAAAAAAACAAAAAAATAAAAAATCAGAAAATTAGGATTGGCATATTGGAGCTCCCACAGGCCTTCGGAGTTAGAAACTCCCTTTTGCTTAATATATAGTATAGATAAATAGATAGATATATTTTTTTATTTTTATTTTTATTTTTGTGTGGTTTTTATTCGGGTATTTTTTTTTCAATTTATTTAAGATGGAGTTGTGGGTATCTTTTTTTTTAATTTAATTTATCTGTGGTTTCCATTTGTTTTTAATTATTATTATTTAGGTAAATTATGATGTGAGTTAGATATGTTATAAACATGTGAGTTTTATTTATTTAAAGTTTATTTAGATAAACTTTAAAGATTTTTTTTTTAGTTTTTTATTTTTTTTGTTATGTTATAATATAATATATAAAATATAGGTAGATATCTACAACTTTAATAAAAAATTTATCTGATTTTTTGGGAAAGAGAAAAGGAACGCAAGTTTTAATATTTTTTTTTGAAAATTTGTGAGAGAGATTAGGAGTGAGAGATTATGAAATATTTTTGTTATTAAATAATAAATCAGTCAATAGTTTTTTTAATCTATTTTGTAAATTAAAAATCAATAATTTTGAAAAATTGATGAATTTATCTCATTAAGTGATTTAAAATTTTGATAGATATACATAATAAAAAATACATAATTATATTATTAAATCATAATTCAAATTTAGATGTTATATCTTTTTGAGATTTATAACTAAATTCTTATATTTTTATTTTTTATTTTTGTGTGTAACCATAGTGTATGGGAGAAATTGAAAAGGGTGTTACAATAATTATGAAAGAAGTCAAAAGGAATTGTGGATTGGGAGAAGTCAATAAATGCTTAAAGTGTTATTAGGAGGGTAAGACTTGGGAGTTGAGAGATGATAATAAATGATAAGATTTTTTTTTTTAAATAAAAAAATCAAGAAATTTAGATTGAGAGATTGCAGCTCCCACAAGGCTCATTTTACTTAATATATAATATAGATATAGATATAAATTGATGTGAGTTTCACGCGCTAAGAAAAGAAAAGGCATTAAATCAGAACCAACCCACGCCTCTTTTCTTTTCTCTCTTTCCCCTCAAACTATAAACAAAGCGCTCTCTCTCTCTCTCTCAACTCTCTTTCCTCTCAAACGGCAAACCACACACACACTCTCTCTCTCTCACTGATGCCTTTCTCTCTCATTGACACCTACCGTCGACCACCACCAAATCACTCACTCTCTCTCACAACACTTGCAAATACAACCAAAAAAAAAAATACTAATCTTAAGATTAATTATGCAAATTCTTACATGATCAAAGACACTAGAACTTCAGATTTCTTCATGGGAGTCCAATTAAAAAAGAAAAACAAAACTCCTCCACAAGTTGTGCAAGGCCGCCAAGCCAGTCCTGACATCCCATTTGATTTCCCTCCTTTGTCTGGCCTCAAAATCATGAACCTCTCAATTAACAATTTCAATGACCAAATGGGTGGTTCAGAGATTTGATTTTAACACTTGAAATACCCAAAATTTCATAAACCCACCTCAAGAAAAACATCAAGAAACAAAAATTCAGATAAAAAAACAAAGCTTTAGTCTTGGCTTTGTCAATTTCATCATCATCAACTATTGTTTTGCCCATGGTTGTATGTATTGCATATGTACAGGAAAAGAGAAGTCATAAATGAAGAACAAATGGTTGATCTCTCTACACCCATTCAATTACCTTTCAAGATAGACAAAATTAGGGTTGGTTAGTTTCGAGATCGAGTCAGGATCATCATGGGTTGTAGTTTGTGTGTGTGTGTGTGTGTGTGTGTGTGTGTGGAAGAATGTGCGTGAAAAGATGTGGAGTTTGTACCAAAATGGAGGTCTTGTGGGTTTTGACCAATGGAGTTTTAAAGAAAGCGAGTAAAAATGGTGCTTTTAAACCCACTCTTTCCCCACCATTCTTGCTTCTCTCTCTGGCGCGGTGACTTGCGATCTGTAGCAACAGAAAAGGGGGTTGGACTTGCGGTGGCGAGGTTCATGAAAGGGGTGGGTAGTTCACGATGGTCGGCAAAGGAGTGGCGGCGAGGGTGTGGAGGTCGGTTCTCCTATCACCCTTTCCTTTTCTTTTCTTCATAGATTCAGATCAGCGAGAGGAGAGACAGAGACCACACCATTTGTTTGAGAGAGAAAGAGAGAGAGGACTGTTGGTGTAAACAAAGAGAGTAAAAGAACAAAGAAAAATGTTATGGACTCAAATCATTTATCAAATTTTTTACCAAGTTTAGTATATTTGTGTGGATGTTCTTACATGTGTATAAATTCTACACAAATATGTGAAAGATTTAATAAAAATTTTGATAAATTATTTGAGTTCCTAACGTGACTTTTAAAAATAATCTAACCCATTAAGTTTATTACCAACAATAAATGCCTAGTTTTCTACCACCAATGTTACATTCATATAATTTTTCCTTACACATTTTTTCTAAATATGTTTTTGACCGGTAAAAAGGTCATAATTATTTTCTTACCGGTTAAAAAAAAAAAAAAAAAAGAAAAAATTGTATAAATAAATCATTTTTATTTCCACACAAAATTCTACGAACTCTCTTATATACATCCATGTGAGATAGTCTATAAATTTATGTAAAAATTGGATAATTATATCTTTACTCTAATTCTATTCCTAACTATCATTATTTTTTTCCATGTATAAATTATTTATGTTGTTCCAATCTTAACTTTCAAATAAAAATTAATTATTTGCATTTCAATTTTAAACAAAATTCAATTGTTCAAATAAATTTTTTATTCAATATGATATTATTTTTGGACAATTGATATCGAAATAATATAAACAATGTATACTAAGGTCTCGTTTGGGGATTAAATATTTTAGTCAAAAAATTAAAAAATCACTATAAATTGTCATATCACACTCTCTATTTTTTTTTCACATTTTTGTATAAAAAATTAAAAAATTACTAAAATAATATATTCCCAAATGAGGCATAAGATAAAGTTGAGTGTGCTAATAGAATTATCTTTTAGGTTAATGCTCATCAAATGTTAAGAAAATTTAGAGTTTGTGTTTTTTGTTAAATGACATTTTTGCCCTTACCTTGAGATTTTTTTTTGGTTGTTGTTGTTGATATGTATGTAATGATAGCCACCAATGAATCTGCAAGAAAGGACTTGGATAAGAAAATGCTGATCACACAAAGAAGTGTTATCTCTAGCATCCTTACACACATGGTTGTGAAGAAAAATGGGACAAAGTTTAGAAGTAGTATAGTAGTATCTCAAAAGAGAGAATTGGGTGAGAAATCAAGGGACAAGCAGGAACCCATTTTTTCATTGAGAGTTTCAAACACAATTCTTGCTCAGTCTGCAGTTACAGTGCTTGGATTGGGGTTCATCGATGCCGGGTAATCTCCTAGAAATTACTTCTACTAAATTTTTTTTCTTATGTGTGTGTGTGATCTAAATAGGTATAGTAGTGTTTAGACTTAACCAATATCTATACTCTCTCTCTCTCTCTCTCTCTCTCTCTCTCTCTCTCTCTAACTACACAATTCAATGTGAAGGTATAGTGGAGACTGGTCAAGGATTGGAGTGATTTCAAAGGAGACTGAAGATTTGTTAAAGCTTGTAGCATTTGTTGTAGTCCCTTTGTGCCTCTTTCTCATATTTTCTTTCTCTAAGAAACAAGAGGCTTGAAATTTCGAGCATGATTGTACCATTTTCTAGGCAACCAACACTTTTGCTTTAAAAAAATAAAAAAATAAAAAATAAATAATTGTGGTGGTTTATTTTTCTATTTTTCCTTGTCCTTTCACTCAGCAAGAGCCATGACATGCCCTATAAAAAAAAAGGGTAATATTTTTGTTAGTTTGCATCAAAATGCAACCTTTTACCATTAAACAAAAAAATGCAACTTCTGTTCCCTAGTCGAAGATACCTTTGTATTGTTTTGTCTCTTGCTTTTATTAGCAAAATAGAAGAGTTTTATCAAATAATGTGGAAATAGGAACCAATAATTACAGCTGTGATTATTTACACCATGACCTCCTACACTATTGAAAACATCATTTTGACCTTTTAAATTATAAAAGCGTACAAATAGATCCCCTAAACTATTATGAAGTATCACTTTGTCATTTAAATTACAAAAGCGTACAAATAGACCTCCTAAACTATTGGCGTCCCTTTCGTTAGGGGTCTAATTTGTACAGTTTTTATAGACTATTGGCGTGTTTCACTCTGACCCCTTTCGTTAGGGGTCCAGTTTGTATGGTTTTTATAGTTTAAGAGATCTATTTGTACGTTTTTATAATTTATGGGACAAAGTGACATTTCACAATAGTTTAGGGGGTCTATTTGTATATTTCATAGTTTAAGAGTCAAAATGAAACCTTTCAATAATTTAGAGGGTCTCCATATAAGATTATATTAGAATCACTAGTGAACAAGTTAAGAGGTATATATTAGAATGACAAGTGGGTATTAGTTGGGAAAATTCTATAATACATGTCAAGTATGATTTTTGTAAATTTTAATTAATATTTATTCTAGTATTAATTATGACTAGACTATGACTAATTGTAATGTTAATTATAATTTGGAAAATGAAAAATCCCCCTAAAAAAACTCCCCCTAATCCCCCTAATTTCCATTTTTGGCAAACTGTTTTTTTTTTTCTGTTTTCTTTTTTTTTTTTTTTTTACTTAAAAGGGAAAATCGGGGGATTCGGGGCTCCCCCTTTCGGGGATGAATCACTTCCGTTATAATTTAATTATAATCACTTCTTGTTTTATTTTAGTTATGCGTGAAGAGGTATTTGATTATGCCTCAATTAGTCTTTGGTTATGACCCTTAGTTATGTTGTAATGTTGGTTATACTACAACAAATAAGAGTTTTAAAAATCAAATTTTTGTCCCAAAATATAAAAATTTTGTTGCAAAAAAAATTTAGGGACCAATTTGTTTTGTCACGAGAATAATCGCTAAAATGTCAATCTGAAAAGTAAAGAAAAAAAAAAAGAAAAGAACTTTTAGCAATAAAATTTTAAAATTGTCGCTGATAGATGCATTGACCATTTAGGCTCCTCATTATTGATCATTTTAATTATGTTGTAATTTCATGTAAAATTTTATAAATATTTCTTCTTTTTTTTTTTACTCATTTTGAATGGTGTTGACATTAAACATTACAGTGTAACGATTGTATGTATACTTTGAGACTTGAAATAGAACAATTAAAATAAAAATGTTTGGGACCCCTTTTTTTTGGGGTTCTATGACCCCCAATAAATATTGAGATTTAAAATGTAACCTAGTGTATGTTTTGAGGACCATCAGTGCAATTAATTACCCTTAAAAACAAAACTACAATATATCCCAAATAAACTCCCTGAAGAAGGAGAGAGATACCCCAAATGATTACAACGGTAATACGACCCTCATGTAGGTGGAAAGAGTCGAACTCTTTACCTTTTAGTACAGTTTAAGAGCTCTAGCCAATGGATTTCTGTTAAATGCTAACAGTAGGACAAATGTTGCCAAATTTTAAGGAAGATAGGTAGCGGCGGTACATAAAATACAACAATCACTGTTGTGTGGCTAATTGGGTTCATTTCGGACCTTATTTTGATAATTTGAAATGTTCAATTTTTAGAGTATATTAAGTAGAATATACTTGAAAAAATTTAAATTAATCGGATATCGGTAGCCATTTTATCTAAGTACATTTGTATTCAGTTTTATACACAAAATCACATTAACCATTAATTTCTTAAAATACAAATGTAATTAGATGAAAAAGTTATTGATATCCGATCAATTTAATTTTTTTTTACAGATATATTCTATTTGATATACCTAAAAAAGTGAACGATTCAGATTCACAAAATATGACCCATAATGGACCCGATTGACTGTACAACAATGACCCTGTGCATAAAGCACAACAATCCCCGCACATTCAAATTTAAACACCATGGCTAGTTAAATTTTGTTTTGTTTTCTTTCCAATCTAGTAAATTGTATACTTGTATTTTTTTAATTTTTTTTATGCACTTTGTTTCTATATATGAATGTAATGAACTAGCAAATAATTTGTTCTCCCTTTCTCTAAATCAGACTGCGAGCAAGTAGTTTGTTCTATCCCTAGTTTTTATAAACCAAAGTGTAAGCATAGCAACAAGCTGTAGAGTTACTTTGTTAGCACAATAAATCACACCGATATACACAAACAAAATAAATAATAAAAATACAAATCATCAACGACCAAAAATTAACAAATAATTCAAAAGAACAAAAACATAGAAGTACAGACAAGTGGAATTTCCAAAAGGAGATAGTATTGCAGAAAGGGAGAATGAACTCTTACTGTCATTTCTGGAAGGAACTTGTAAGCCAGGGCCAAAACTCGAGATCCTTGACGTGTGTATTTCTTGTAGGTTTTAACATATGACAAAGGTAAATCAATGAGCATATCCTGAACAAAAATATTAGAGATATCAAAAATTCTACTAAATATCTTACATAGATGTGAGACTCTTGTAAGATATTTAGTAGAATTTTTGAAATCTCTAACATTATTCTGTTCTGAATAATTTTTGGTGCACCCGGAAACAAGGGCAGGGGAAAATGCTAGCTTAATGTAGATGGAAAGAAAGATTGACCAAAAAATATACATAATTAAAAAAGGCAAAACCGAATTGCTTTTTTCTATTGCTTCTCCTCAGATCAGGTATCTTTTCATTGATTGGCAAGAGAAAAATATATATATATATAAATAACAAAAATAAAAAATAAAAAAGATTACATATCAAACATTGCCTCCCAACAAAAACAACAGAATCCCCCTGAAAGGGAAAGAAACCAAAGCTCAAATAATAGCCTCGTTTGGGAACAGGCTATTTTAGTAATTTTTTTACTTTTTACGAAAAGATGTGTAGAAAAGTAGAGAGGTGATGTGACTAGTTTTAGTTGGCTTTTTGGCTAAAATAGCCACTCCCCAAACAAACCTCACATCCCATCTATATCCGCCTACTGAGCCTGGGTAATTCAAAACGGCAATGCTACGTAGCTCAAATTTTGTGGCTCAAAAGTGGCTCAAATGGCCAAAACGACGTCGTTTTGAGTACAGAACAACATAAAAATAGCCAAAACGACGTCGTTTTGGCCATTTGAGCCACTTTTGAGCCACAAAATTTGAGCTATGAGACATTTTTCAATTCAAAAATAATGTTGTACCAGTTTCGGGTACGTATTCAGTATAGGTACGACTTAAGTACAGTTGTACTTGTATAGGCATTGGTGGAATTAGAAAATTAAATTAAAAAGAACACTTACTAATTGCAATATCAAAGAATTTTATAAAAATATTTCACGCAAGTTTTTACGATTGATTTCGAGAAATATCAAAAAAATAATATTATTTGTAATTAGTGTATTATGGACAATACAAAAAAAAATATAGATATAAGTCTTAAAATAAATTATATAATAATAAATTATTTTTTTTTACAAAATTTGGTTAAAAATTAAATATAATAGTAATACCACGTGATCATTGGTATGTGATATCACCAACTAATAGTAAATAAACATATAGAGGGTGAACTTCATATGTTAAATGTAACTAACAATCAAATTAATTTCATATATTTATAGTGAGATTAATTATACTTGCATGTCAATAATAATGACATCACCGTTACATTTAAAATTTTTTATAAATAATATGATTTATAATAGTCTCTTCATTTTCAATCAAAACAACCATTATTGTTTTCATAATTTTTAAAATGTCATTAACATTTCACTATAATAATATTTTTATAATTTTTTTATTTAAAATATTTTCTTTATATTTACAAAATAAAAAAATAAAAAAATCCCAAAATACAAGGAACACATGATCCCCTAGTCCCTCACTCCGCCCATCTCTTCATACAAGGCACATGAAATATTTCATTTAAAAATTTCAAAAAAAAAAAAACAAAAAACAAATTGGTACGTATCAGGTACTTTAATGAGTACGACGAGGCTTAAATGTAACTTTTAAAATATATTTAAGGGTACTAGAATAAATATATTGCGCCTATTATTAGAAACTCCAAAATAAAGTTTACTTTTACAACCAATTTTTTTTTTTTTTTTGATAAACTCATAAGTTTATTTTTACAAATGTTCCAAATCAAAAATTATATCTATGTTCCTCTTATCGAATTGTGCAACCCTTTCTCTTTCTCAATCCATGGTAGATAATGTTGTACAAATTATGCAATTGAAATAAGTTAAATAGATTCATGATTTATTGCATTAAATAATAGAACATTAAATCAATTCATATTTGATAAATTAAATTCTAGAGCATGAAACATGAAACATGAAACATGAAACAAGATTAGCAAAAATACATATTTAATCGAAATATTGAAAATAAGGAATCAAACCTAATTTTGTGTGATACCACAATATCTTTAAAACAGTTTAGCCGCCTGTAGACACCCCATTTTTGACTACCCTTAAGACTTGGTTTCCACTGATGGCTTACTTGGTGATGAAAGTTATGCAGCGCAAAGGTTTGATTTATTTGGTAAGGAGAGCATCAAATCCCAACCTTACACCCCATTTTTGGACCAAAATTATTTTGACCAAAAAGATTTTAGACCTTAAAACCCTCTCTTTCAAAATATTTTTGAAAAAAAGTTTCTATGCTGTTCCGAGACTCGCATTTCGTTAAATGTTATGCTTTTCGGTAAACTGAGCATGGACAAAGTGGGAAAAGTCCGTTTGGGAAGTGGGCTGGCTCTTTGGCTTTTTGGCTTTTTTGGCTATATGAGCCTGGGCTCAAAAGCTTGGTTTGGGAAGGGCTCTTGGCTTTTTGGCTTTTTTGACTTTTTTTGTGAGAGAAGAGTGTAATGATTATGGGGTTGGATGTGATGTTTTGTCTGTTGTGGCTCATGAGCCTATTTTGTCTTTTGTGGCTCATAAGCCCAATGAGCCCTTGCCAAACGGAGGCTTTCAAAACACCTTGGTTAGAGGTTTGGAGTTGAAGAAAATTAGAGAGGAGAGAAGAAACTAAGTTGGGAAAGAAGTTGGGCATAAACCGTTAAGAGAGAATCGAGCAGCTCTCGCGAAATCAGGCCTATCCTTTTGTACAATTGGATTTCAGCTATGAGGCCATCACCATTGGAAACAAGACTTCTGGGGCTTCATTTTACACTCAAGAATCTCCTAAATCCGAGTCCGGATGAGGGAGATATGGTTGTTGGAGCAGTTAGGCATCAATCCGTGAGGACCAAAACTGAGCAGTCTTCACTAAAAGAAGCATATCTCTTAGAACACTTCGAATTTTTATGTGAGGCTGCCACCATTGGAAAGAATACTTCCGGGGCTTCAATTTAGGCTCAAGAATGACCTAAAAAGGAGTCTAGATAAAGGAGTTATGCCCATTTGAAGTTAGACCTCGAGAGTAGATTTTTGTTGTCGGCCAGTGGTAGTGGCTGGTCGGCCACGGGTGTGTACGGTCGGCCACCAATGGTGGCTGGTTGGCCACGGGTGTGTACGGTCGGCCACGGATGTGTTCGGTTAGCCACCAATGATGGTCGGTCAGCCACTGGTGTCCAAAACTCAGATATTTTGCAGATATTTCTCCTCCAGCTGTTCTGCACTGCTCCAGCTGTCCCATTTTCAGATATTTTCGACCAAGGCTCTCTTTTTTCTATATATAGAGGCCATATCTCTCATATTGGAAGGTTAGAAAATTTTAGAAGCCTCTCTCTCTAAAAATCCTCTCTCTCTCTAGATTTCTCTCTCTCTTGCCCTTTTGTGCATACAAGTAGAGATACATCTCTCCTTTGCCTAGACATCCTTGATCAAAGTGGTTCATCTTTGGGCTGAGGTTGCTTGAAGCTCTCTTGGAGCTTCCTTTGAGCTCTAGAAGGTGGTTTAAGCTCAGATTGTTGCTTAAGTTGTGTCTTCCCTTCAAGAGGTAGAAACTTCTCTTTGCTAACTTAATTTCCATACTTGTTTTGCCATCTTTTGACATTGTTTTTGAGCTGGTTTTCAACTATAAAAACCTCTGTTTTTCAATCCTAAAAATGGTGGTTTGAGCCTATTTTGTGTTAGGGGGTTGTCTCTCCCTTTTGTTTCTTAGCTTGTATAGCTTTTTGTGCCATCTTTCAAGGCTTTCAAATCAAACTTTTTGGGCCTTTAAACCATTGAAATTCAGAGTTATTTCAGTGGTAAAAAGCATGTTTTGAAGTCCAAAAATGGAGGGGTTAGCCTCTCCTCCTTGTGTCTCACTTCCATGCCTAGTTAGCATCAGATGGTAGCAAGTTTTTGTGGCTTAACTTAGCTTATTTCCAGCATGTGTTTGCCTTTGATTTGGCATGATTTAACTCTGTTTTGGGCTGCTTTAGTCATGTGAGCCTTGTTTTGCACAGTTGTAGTGCAAATGGCTTCATTAGATTGGCATTTTAGGCCTCTAAACATGTTTTGTTTGGAATGATTGCATATTGTAGTGTCTTTTAACATGTAATTTCAGTGTATATAGCTCTGTCATATGCTCATTTGTTTCACTTTTTCATTGCTTTTGAGAGTTGTGTCTTGAGTCTTGTTTGCAGGCTAACATGTGAGCATGTTTTTCTAGCATTTTGTACCTCAATCTCAACATGATTTAGTCACTGTTTTGACTGGTTTTAACTCTGTTTTGAGTTGGTTTGGCCCTTTAAGGCTTGTATTGTATGGTTGTAGTGCAATCTCTTTCACTAGCTTAGTGAGTTAGACTTTTTAGCATGTATTGCATGAGTTGCTTGCATGTTTTAATGCCATTTTGCACTATATTTCAGCACTGAAATCTCTGCAATCTCCCTCTATTCTTCACTCTTTCATTTATTTTGAAAGGGGCTTTGAACCTCTTGTTGGCTTGAGTATGAAATTGAGACACTTGTGCTTAATGGTTTCAATCCTCTTTTGAGGGTTTCTACTAACCAACGCATGAGATCTCTTTCATGCTCAAGGCACTTGTGGTTTAAGCCCTCTTTCCATTAGATGACACTCACTTTTGGACTAACCGGTTAAAGAATAGATTGGTAATTAAAATGAGTAAATAAAACATGACAAGTAAAACTTGAGCAAGTTAAGCATGTTGTGTTGCATTGCATGTGTTTGGATCAGATGTTAATCCAAACACAAGGAAAATGGGACGTTTCATACTCAAAGTGATGAAACGTGTCATTTTTCTTGGTCACCGTCACCCTTGATCATGCATGATAAGGTAGTGATTGTTTTGGTCTTGTTCGTGCATTCATTAAGCTTGAACAAGCTTGGTTCTTTGGCCATCATGCATGAAAATGCTTGGTTAATAGCTTGAGAGCCAAGAGCTACACTCATTTGAGCTGGTGCAATAATAAGGAGGGGTATGTAACAACCCTCGTACTGATTACCGTTAAATCACTGAAATACGTACTGATTACTGCTAAACTGAACGGATAATGACTGATAATCGAATTGATTAAAGTACTGAACGGACTGATTGGAATCGAAACTGAAATTGAATAAGTTATCTATTGAATTGCATATTGCATCTGTTTGATTGAGTGATTATCTGTTTGAATTCATATGTCTAAACTGCTAATTGAAGGCCTTATCGGCTGCCGAACTAGGAATCGTTTAGTGTTCCATAATCAGTAGAATATTTGTGATTTGATGATATATTTATCTGAAAATTGATTAGGAATGATTAAATTAGATTAAATAAAGCCAATTGGAGAGTTTGACGTAATTACCATTTTGCCATCGTGAGTGGGGCCTTTGTTTACTCATCCTTGAGCCTTGTTTGCACTTAATCAAAACATATCATCAGCCCCTATTCTTGCATTCCAACCGACCAAACTAGAGAGAGTGAGGGATAAGAGAGAATTGGACTCAAAGTGTTGAAATTGCTAGAAGAACTTGAAGATTTGAGGCATAGATTGTATAATTGAGCTTGTCATCTTATAATACAAGACTTAGGTAAGGAAATCCATCCTCCTCTTGTTGTTTTTTTAAGCTCCATCTTGCATGTATCATGGTTAGAGAGGAGTTGAGTCTTGAATTAGTTCATACACATTGAATTAGAACTCCATTGTTGCATGCATGTTTGAATTAATGAAGTTTGAGTTGAATTCATGGTGGATTGGTGCATGCATGTCCATGTTTAAGCTAAAGTCCATGCTTTCATTTGGTTTTCCAACTATTGAGCTCTTAGAGCAAGATTTGAAGATTGAATTTGGTTTAAAACTCATGCATTGCATGTTTTAAATTGTTCTTGAAATGAGTTTGAATTTTGGATTTAATTGGCTCACCTTTGGGGCTTGAATTCATAAATTGGCTTTTGAAACTTGTTATACATTGCTTTGGGATGTATTTTCCAGAATTTGGGCCCAAGAGGTTGAGATTTGAGTTGAGAAAACTTGGTTTGGAGCTTGGAGGTCGAATCTGGATTTTCCAGATTTTGGCCGTCCGCTCGAGCGGGAGAAGTGCCGCTCGAGCGGGGAAATCGTGCTCCCAGCATTTTCTTTGCATTGTTTTACAGTCCGCTCGAGCGGGGTTTTTCACGCTCGAGCGGGAAAATCGAGCATCCAGTACTTTGCATTGTTCATCAGTCCGCTCGAGCGGGGAATTTGACGCTCGAGCGGGTCCCTTTGTTTGCAGGTCCGCTCGAGCGGGGAAACGTGCGCTCGAGCGGGGACCCTATTTCACTGAAAATTCTGAAATTGTTTACTATGCACATCTTTGCATCCTCACCCCATTCTAGGCATTCTTAGGCCTAGTTTAAGGCATCTTAATGAGGATATAGATGTAGAACACACCGAGGCATATTAGGAAGTTAATTATTGTACTTCCCCAACTATTAAACTTAGAGTGTGTTCAATTTGTTACTGTTTAGGGTTGGCTCTCGGGGACGCGCTCTAGTCGCTATTAGCCCAGAACACTGTGAGTAACGATGGTGTAAAGATATGTTCAAAATGGTTATATTTGAATACTGAACTGAACTGTTTATTGAACTGATATTGTTTATTGAATGAATGTATGTCCTGTATTCTGAACTGTACTGTGGCATCCTTAGCACTGACTGTTTACTGTTACAGAGCTCTGTCGGTTCCCTTGTGGAACCATACTGTTTACTGAATGATTGGCCATCATTACTGTTGGGTCTGTTAAGACCCGGTCCTTTGGACCTACTGTTTATAGGCTTATGGATGTACCACATATGACTGATTGACTGAAATACTGAAAGACTGAAATACTGTTTAATGAACTGCTTTCATTACTGTAAGGACATTCATTCATAACCTCTTTACGCTTTATGTTATTCACTGGGCTTTAGCTCACTGTTTATATATATGTAGGTTCTCAGCAACCAGATCGGAGCTAGGAGCGTGGGTTGGTCCCCAGTTTTGTCAAGCCAGCCTATGTGCCTCACTGCGAGGTTCCGAGTTGCCATGCTATGGCTTGGGGTGTTTTTGTTTCCCCATCGGTCTCCCTACCGTTTTGTATTACTGTATAGACTGTCTACTGTTTTATTGTACTGTTACCAAGGGATTTGATCCCCGTACCGAATGTTGTATATGATTGTACTGACTGTATATAGACCGTACTGTTGAACTGTATGAATGCATGAAAAAAATGTTTTTGGCATACAGATTTCCACAGCTCAATGGACACTGTATTATTTATTGTATTGGCTTCCGCCAGGCCCTGTACTCTGTTTGACTGTATTACTGTTCAGCAGGCCTTCGGTAATCTCGGATTACTGGTCGGTTACGGTGCTAAACCCATAGGGCCGGGTTTGGGTCGTGACAGGGTAGCAGTACATACATTCCTTGAAAATACATTTCTTTGCCTCTGTTTGCTCTCTGTTGCAGCAAAAGGAGAAGTCTAGGGATGTGGTGGCTGACCGGCCAGTTTTAGTGGCCGACAACCACTTGGAGTGGCCGACTGGCCAGTTGAGGTAGCCGACAGCCACTTTTTGTAGCCGACCGGCCACCAGTCAATTTTTGCACAAATGTGCTCCTGAGTTAGAGCAGAGGCATTCTGGAAGTTAGCAGCACTGTTGGTGTTCAAACGAGTGCAAGTAGAGGCATCCGATGGCAAGGCGGTGGATTTTCAAGAGGAAGCCAACCGAGCATGCATGCCTCCCTCGCCCTCGAGGCCATTTAATTGCTTTAATCAGTTGGCGTAGCTAATTATTCAATACAAGTGTTGTAATTATTAATTAGCTTAGATAGTTAATTAGTTTAATTGCTTTAATTAGCTTAGCATAGCTAGTTATTCAATTTTGGTTTGTAATAATTAGTTAACTAAAATAGTTAATTGATTTCATGTTGTAATAGTTAGCTTAATTAGCGTAGCTAGTTAGCTTATTTATTCGGACCCTCCTTCGCGAGGGCATGATGTTGTAATAAGTGTGCGTGCGTTTGTGCATGTCTTCCAACCCCACGTCTTTCTCCTTTTTATTTAAACCGCTTTCGATGGTTAGATTAGGGGATCATATTTCAATTAGCATACCTTATGCTTGCATGTTTGCATCATTCATTTGTCTTGCATACACCGAGACTCGGCGCATCATTCAAACTGCATTGTCAATTCCATACTTCCTTGAATACGTGTTTCAAAGCATGCTATCAAAGCGTTGCAAATACCATGATTAGGTGGCCGAGCCTATCTTATTGCATTATTGCATGTGTTGCATTATGCATCTTGTATAGTTAGGATCATGCATCTTTCTAACTAGTTTTTGTTTTGGCTTGCAGTACTCAGTAAGTTTTATGCTTTAGCATACTTGCATGAGTGTGAGTGTTGCCATGTTTAGCATGCTTGCCATGAGGCTATTCGCTTATATGTTTAATTGCATGAATGCCTGTGGATAAAGGCTTGATTACTTGAATTGGAACAATTCAACGAGTGTGAGTTTTAAGCCCACTTTGCGAAGTGGCAAATCCTATTTTAAGCCCATCATGTTTGATGGAAAATCTGTGTTTTAGCCCACTTGAGGGTGGCAAATTCGAATCATTTTCGAAACCAAACATGAGTTGAATTTGTTCCAATTTTTGCGATTTTAGTCTATACTTGCTTGTGTGTGTCATGTAGTAAAGTTAACTAATAATCGGAATAAGAACATATGTGTTTATAAAACAACATATCATGCTTAGTAGAAGCCGATCCTTTGATCGGGCGAGCGGGGTGCTCATTTAAGGACTTTCCCCTCTCGTACCCAAGTTCCCGAGCCGAGGCAACTTTGGTGATGACAGACATGTGGCCTTTGGCACGAGTCAGGGTTTCCTAAATTTCCCAAAAATAAAATATTTCGGTGGCGACTCTGTAATCTCGCAAAGTAGTCCAGTTTTGGCATTATTTGATTCAAAATCTGATTTTCCAAAATGATTTGCCGGATTGGACTATTTGGTGTTTATCAGTTTCACATTGCACTTGTGAGACTAGATTCAGAACCGTGACATAAGTCCGAACTGTAGGACCAATTCGAGCTCTCCGAAAGAGGGCGCGAAGAAAGTCGAGCTACACCGCCTCATCATGAGTGCTGGAGGAACGTTGACTTCTGTTTCCCAGGATAAGATGGTATAGACTGGCTAATGCAAAAGCATGTACCTTCTGTTAGCTTTGACGAACTGACAATGGCAGCACTCTCTCACACAAGAAGAAAATTATAGGGAGAAACAAACTGACTGTATGTATTCTGAAAGCAAAAAATCTGTGTCAAAACCAATGGAGATGGGTCTCCTTTTATACACCATGGTGGGGAGAGAGGAGGAGCCTGTAGCCATGAAGGCTAGCAACTAATGGTCATTACTCCTGCAAAACTAATGGAAAAAAATATCTGACATATTTTAGGGACAAAATAATTTGGTCTCAAAATAGTTTATTTTTTGAAACAAAAAATTTGGTCTCAAAAGGATAACAATTTATCACTAATGTCCAATTTTTGTTGCTAAAAATATAATAATGGCACTTTTCACAACAAAATTATTTGGTCCCTAAAAAATAATTTTGTCACTACATTTTGATATCTAAAACCTTAATTTTTTGTATTGCCCTCGCTCACTCTCAATCACAAATCTCATTAATGCTCACGCCAACGCCATCCCCTCTCTATAATCCTATAAGCTCACCCCTTGATACTCCATTAATCTGTAATATAAAAAGTGCAATAAAGAATGCAATGCCACTCAAATCAGCTATCTATTCCCTACATCAACAATTGCTCACTTAGTGCCAGAAGCAAAACAAACACAGATTAGATAAAACATTTTCGTGTCCCAACAACAATCACCAATCAAGACAATGCAAAACCGCAAATGTATTAAGAATGATTGATGACACAATGTCAAACCACTAATAGACTAATGATTCCTAAGAAAACAAAAAATTTGTAACCTAACCAATTTTCATATTTACTCAAGTGCTTGCAAGTTGCAAAGGTCTTATAAATGTGGGATTATTAATTATCAAATGGAAAAGCACTTATCTTCAAGGCCTGTCGATAATTTTTGGTAAACAATTATTAAACAATATCAACAAGCTACACAACATTTGAGGTTATTCAAATGTAGATGTTGTTTTTGTAATCATTGAACAAAAATAAAAATAAAAAGAAGTTGAGGGATAAATGGCATATTACCTAAAATGAATACTATTCAATGGCTCAGAGAGCAGGGACCCATAAAATAAAGTCCAACAGAAAGAAATTCAGATGCAATTTGTGGGTGCTGATTTTCGACCACACTGCCAAACAGGAACTCAGCAGGAGAGAACAGGCAAAATAGATCATGCCCGAACAACCTGTCACAGAAATATTAGACTCCGGCGGTGGTTCGTCCACCTGGGGACACTCTGACAATTAAGTCAGTACTCAGTCATCTCTCAACGATAGTGGATAGTGCTTAACTCACTAGCCAAAATACAAAAAACGTACCTTAGATCCACGAGGGTGCCTTACTTTTATAACTAGCACTAACCTGATCCCTGTAGAAGTCTAGCTTCAATGGACTTTGGCTCAATACTCATCTTGGACTCCCAACCAGATAGAGATAAACTCCCCAAGAGCTCTATCTTTATCTAGTCCCCCATCTTAGGACTCTTGTCCCTTATTCACTCATCTCGAATTCCAATATCTCCGCAGATAACCCTGGCCTAACTAAGATCACCTCGGCGTCATGACCGAGACACGTGGCACCTCGGCTGACACTTCGGCGTCACCTTGGCCATGTGTTGTCATTTACAAAATATGTCCCCACAATTGCCCCTTAGGTTCTATTATCTCGGCATCCTGAGGTGATGGAACCTACATCGTTTGTCCATATAGCACGTCGGCTAAGACTTACTCCATCCTTCATGGCCGATATCATCACACGTCAACTTCTCATGACCAAGACTCTGTAGTCTAGTTTGTCAATGACCAAGAACCAAGTTCTTCAAGTTCCTTAACCGAGATCGCTCCTATAACTGAGGTTTTGCTTCATTAAATCAAGAACTCCAAGAGTTTTACCTACGCGTGAGCTGTGATGCACGGTTTTCTCAACCGTTTCCGCCACGCGTCCTTCTTCCATTGATTCGTACCTGACACGCGCTATCATTTTGCGTCGCTTCTACGCACGTCGCTTGACAGACACATCGTCCAAGGCACATTCATTATGGTTTTGCCGTCTTTTCGTGTTTTAAAAAAAACACTTCTCTCTCTCTGTCGTTTCACTTTGCATTCCTTCCTTTTTGCTCAAGCTTTCTCTCTCTAAAGCTTCTCTCTCAAATCCTCCATTGCCGTTCCTTTTGAGGTCTGCTACTGTCGTATTTACCAGTTCTGGCACACTTTTCATCATTTGCTTTCGATCATTCTCATCGTCTGACTCTTGCAACCTTCATATTGGCATTTATTTCACTCAATAAGTTCACAATTCTTTCCCCCTTAAGTTCGGTCTCTAATTTATTTCGCACTCTATTACATGTTTATACGTTGTTTGCTACCATTGTGAATCTGTTTTGTGTTTTTGAATCTTTACTTGTACTTTGAATCTCATCATTTTGGGTGTCAAACGTGCTTGTTTGCGACTTAGTTGTTCAATTTATCTCTAGGTCTACATACACGGTTCATGGCCCTTGCGCACACATACGCACTATTCATGTGTTTGATGCTTTAATAGTTGGTCACTGTTCTTAACTTTTGCGCAGCTGCACACTCTTACACAGTGTTCTTGAATTTCTATTTGTTTTCTTGAGTCTGAATCGTTACTCTTTTATGTTTTTCTTGCTTATTTCTAGATCTTTCCCTTGATTTCTTGTTTCCGTATAGATCTAGGCCTTGGGTTTTGATAGAAATCACTATCTCTAGGAAAATTGAAACAAATTCTGCTAGATCTTGAAAAACCCTTGTCCCAGTTCCTGTTTAGGGCTTAGCCGAGGCCTTTCAAACCCACACCAACCACTCCATTCTGAAATCTTGCACCTTCTTCCTTTAGCCAACATCATGGGTATGTTCAGGTGGAGGGTGGATACCCCAAAAAAAATAGTGTATTTTCGTCGAGAGTTCTCCATCCTAACCAATGTTCACCTTAGGCTGGCTGGGGAGGAGGACTCTATCATGCCTGATGGGGATTCCATACCCTTCCCAGTAGTGGCTTTCATAGAGTGCGAACTTAGGTTCCCTCTAGACATTCTTTTCCGAGAAATCCTTCATTATTACAAGCTTAACCCGATGCAACTGGCTATTAACTCCTATAGGGTCATCAATGGTATAATTACTCTAGCTAACCGAGAAAACGCTAGGATAACACTAGCCAACATCCAATATTATTATACCATGTGTGGCCTGAAATCCGAAAAAGGCTACATCTATTACCTCAAGCCGAGATCCACAGCCTACAAACTCATAACCGACCTCCCAGACTCCAACAAAGGTGCTGGAGATGATTATTTCGTCGTCTCAGGCAACTGAGAATTTTCCCCTGACGACGACCTTCATTTCTATCCTCTGCGCCGATCGGTGTTTAAAGAGGATGATGGTAAGAACCAAGTGCCAACTTTTCTACTTAAGACTTACCACTTTATTCCCTTTATATGTTCTAATGTATGAATTTTGTTCTTGCAGCTCTCCCTCAACCCTCAAAGGATTTTTGCCAGATCTTCTTTCCCATTAAGGACTTGAGAAGGCTATTGGGTTTACCGGCTGATCAACGTAAAGCCCCTCTGCTGCTCAATTACATTCTAACTTACAAATCCACATTGCCCGACATTCCTAAGAGAAGCAGGACTTCTCCTCTGCTACAACTCCAACAGTTGCTTCCTCACTAAGGCTAGACCAGGCCTCGTCTTCTGATCCAGCCGAGGTTGCATCAACGTCTACTCCCCAACTGATTCCTCTAGTCTAACGCCAACGCCGATGCCGAGCTCCACTCTTCGCTCCTATAGGTAGAACTCGTAGCTGTAAACGCCAAAGCACTGAGGCATCGGCTTACGATCCAACAAACCCACCTACTGTACTTCTAGTAATCCACTTTGGTACCAAAGTTACCGTTGTCGCTACCGCCGAAGAAATGGGTCGTAGCAAGGCTTTCATTGAAAACCTTTTGGCCGACCTGCCTGGGGTCGTAACAGTTCAATCCTTCCCATCACAATCTCAACCCAAGGCTAGGCCAAAGAGGATAAAGAAAGCCAAAGCCAAGGCAACAGTGACTCAGATCGACTCTGAGGACACTATACTAATCTCCAAGTTGGCTGAGGCTGAAAAGAGTACTCTTTCGGCTGACAAGAGGCCAGCCGAGGCTGAGGCGTCTAACCTACCACAATCCAAAAGACCGAGGTCCAGCGGCTCCTCTGATCCTTCCGATTTCTGTGCCGACGCTCCCTAGAATCCATCTATCACAGTCGGAGACCGACCTTTTCTAACGAGGGACAGTGCTCTGGGCAGTTTGGAGGTTAGTGCCGCCATTTCCATCGCCGTTCTACTGCCAGCCGACATCAACCGGATGGTTGAGCTTTCAGAGTATGAAAATTATGCAATGATGATGCAACATTGTGTCTTAGTAAGTCTCAATACTTGTAACTTTTTATCTAACTTTAACTCTAGTTCCTATACTTAACAAATTTCCTTTGCACTCTTGCAAGGTCACTCCCTTATAGTCAAGACCGATGAATTCAAAAAAGAACTTACCCAAAAGACAAAGGAGGTTGCCAAACTCCTTTCCTCACTCACCAAGGCCGAGGCCTGCATCTGAGGTCTCCTAGATCAGGCCAAGGCTAATGAGCTGGCCTTGAAGAATGCCAAGGATAAAGCCGAGGCCGCGGAAAATATTGCTGAGGTCGCCAAGTCCGAGGCGAAAGAAGCCAAGGAGAAAGAGGCCTATGTAACAACCCTCGTACTGATTACCGATAAACCACTGAATTATATACTGATTACTGCTAAATTGAATCGATAATGACTGATAATCGAATTAACTGAAGTACTGAATGGACCGATTGAAATCGAAACTGAAATTGAATTGATTTGTCTATTGAATTGCATATTGCATCCGTTTGATTGAATGATTATCTGTTTGAATTTATATGTTTAAACTGCTAATTGAAGGCCTTATCGGCGGCCGAATTAGGAACCGTTTAGTGTCTTATAATCAGTAGAATATTTCTGATTTAATGGTATATTTATCTGAAAATTTATTAGGAATGATTAAACTGGATTAAAATGAGTTAATTGAAGAGTTGGGCTTAATTACGGAATTGCCATTGAGTGGGCTTTGTTTATTTTATTCTTTGACCTCATATTACACTTGAAACAACTCATTCTATCAGCCATTTCTCTTTGTTTCTGCCGACCATAGAGAGAGGGGAGTAGAGAGAGTTGATTTCATCTTGTATTTTGGCTTGTTCTTGTTGATTTACTTGAAGACTTGGGTAGATTGAAGTGTATTTGCCTAATTGAGCTTCTAGGCTTAAATTACAAGACTTAGACAAGGTAAATCAATCCCTCATTGTTGCATTTAAGGTTGTCTTGCATGAATCAAGTAAATTGTAGAGTTTAAGTCTTGAATTGGTTCATATATGTTGAAATAGAGCTTAATTCTTGCATGCATGGTTATATTGATGCATCTTGAGTTGAATTCATGATAAATTGTGCATGCAAGTTCATGATTTTATATTAGTCCATGCCTTCAAGTTGTTTTCAAAGATTGGAGCTCATTAGAGCAAGATTTGAAGCTTGATTTTGGTTTAAAACTCATGCATTGCATGTTTTGAAAGTGTTCTTGAAAATGGGTTTGAAAATGGCTTGAATTGACTCACCTTTGGCCCTTGCATGTGTAAATTGGTTTTTGAAACTTGTTGTACATTGAATGTGGATGTATTTTCCAGAATTTGGGCCCAAGAGGTCGAGATTTGAGTTGTGAATGCTTGGTTTGAGCTTGGAAGGCAAATCTGGAAATTCCAGATTTGGCTTCTTCGCTCGAGCGAAGGATTCCTCGCTCGAGCGAGCACCTTTATTCAGGGCTCCGCTCGAGCGAGCATCGAGCGTGGTATCGCGCGTAAAAATCGAGCATCCAGTATTTTCACTGTTCATCAGCTCGCTCGAGCGAAGGGAGGCTCGCTCGAGCGAAGCGCCTATTTTCAGCAACTTTTGAAAAATGCCTTCCGACTGTATTTTTGCATCCTCATCGCATCCTAGGCATTCTTAGGCCTAGTTTAAGACATCTTAATGAGGATTTAGACATAGAACCACACCGAGGAAATTTAGGGATTTAATTATCACCCTTCCGACTGTGAACTTAGTGTGTGTTCTATTTGTTAACTGTTTAGGGTTGGCTCTCGGGGACGCGCTCTAGCTGCTATTAGCCCAATCTCTGTGAGTAACAATTGTGTAAAGATATGTTCAAAATGACTATCTTTTGAATACTGAACTGAACTGTTTACTGAACTGGAATTATTTACTGAATGAATGTATGTCCTTTATTTCTGAACTGTATTGTGGCATCCTTAGCACTACTGTTACTGACTGTTACTGTTACAGAGATCTCTGTCGGTTCCCTTGTGGAACCATACTGTTTACTGAATGACTGGCCATCATTACTGTCCGGTCTTTTTGACCTACTGTTATTGTTATGCTAACGGATGTACCACATATGACTGTTTATCGTACTGAACAACTGTAACATTGATTGAAATGAACTGATTAACATTGATTGAAATGAACTGATTTCATTACTGTAAGGACATTACATTCTTAACCTCTTTATACATTATGTTATTCACTGGGCTTTAGCTCACTGTTTATATATATATGTAGGTTCTCAGCAGCCAGACCAGAGCTAGGAGCGTGGGTTGGTCCCCAGTTGTGTCAAGCCAGCCTATGTGCCTCACCGTGAGGTTCCGTGTTGCCGTGTGATGGCCTTGGGATTTTGTTTTAAGTTTTTCCCATCGGTCTCCTCACTGTTTTGTATTGACCTAACGGATTGTATAGACTGTTTACTGTTTACTGTACTGTTCTCGAGGGGTTAAGTCCCCGTACTGAATGTTGTATCTGACTGTATATAGACCGTACTGTTTGAACTGTATGAATGCATGAAAAATGTTTTTGGCATACAGATTTACACAGCTCAATGGACACTAGTTATTTACTGTATTGGCTTCCGCCAGGCCCTGAACTCTGTTATACTGTATTACTGATAAGCAGGCCTTCGGTAATCTCGGATTACTGGCCAGTTACGGTGCTAAACCCATAGGGCCGGGTTTGGGTCGTGACAGCCTAGGCCCAAACTGAGCTCCAAATGGCATTGTCTACAAAGGCAGCCGAAATCAAAGAGGCGGACGAGAAAGCCTATGCCGAGGGGGTAGCTGACGTCCGCGAGGAATACAAAAAGCAAGTCAGACAGGCATGCAACAGGGGTTACACCCTTGGTTGGATGGCTGCTCTGAATGAATTGGCTATCCCCGAGGACTCACCCCTTCGAGATGAGAGTCGATTTGTCGTGCCATTCCCTCCTGCTCCAATCCAATTCGAAGATGAGGCTGAGGATGATGAAGAAGCTGAAGCCGACAAGTCTGGAAAGACTAAAGCTACTGGGGCCAAGTCCCCAACTCTGAATGAGTAAGCCATTGACTTGACTCAGGATGACGAGGACGAGGTTCCCAAGAATGTGCCTGAAGCCGAGATCGAAAGTGCCGAGAAGAGCCTTGACAAGACTCTCTAAGAGATTGACGCTGAGATCGAGGCCGAGAAGGTAGCCGAGAAGCTTTCCCAGCTGTCTGCTGAGGCCGAAACACAGCCAATCATCGATGCAGAGCAGCCTGTTTAAATCTCCTCTCTGAACTTTGTAATTTTTCTTTGTAACAGTCTTCTGCTTTTAGATGGGCCGAAATGCCACTTCTGTAATTAAACAAGTAATCATTTTGTAGGCCGAAGTGCCTTTTTGCCCATGGACAAGTTTATCGTTTGATTGCAAGTCTGATTTCTTCTTTCAAGTGTTGTGTGCCTTCTTTTCTTCTATGTATGTTTACTACTTCCATACTTAGAATAACTTTGCATTTCTTCAAAATATACCTTAGCTATATAATGATTCCGGGATATAACACCTCGGATACTAACCTCGAATGTTTTCCTCGGCCAACCATCGGAATACCTTGGCTAACAGTTAAAAATATCAAAATATTCTTACAAGTGTTTATTTAGTATCGCTTTTTTACTTTCACATGCTATCTTCTTTCAAGACTTCACCTTTTCCAAGCTTGGCAACCTGGTTGGCCATCTCGGCCAATATGTATCTCGGATATTTCTTTTGATATTACCTCGGCTAATCTTCAACCTGTAAATTTTCCTAAAATTTCAACAAGTGTTAAGCCAATTCTAGCTAGCTTGTAAATTTTTCTATAAAATTTCAACAAGTCCCAAGCACTTTAAACTTTTACTCATCATTCCCCAGCTCTCTGCCCCCCCCCAAATGTGAACTTAAGTTTCATTTAAGTTTACATTAAGCATGTGCCTATGGTCTTTTGCCAAAGTTAGATTCAAACAAAGACTAGTCGAGGTTATCAACCTTGGTTTCTCATGTTCTCAATTTAGTTACTGCAAATAATTTCAACTCTGCCATATAATGAGTAAGTTATTCGTCACGTTTCACTTAAAAACCTTGCCAACTTAGTTAAACTCTATTATATACAAGTATAATTCAATTCTGCCATATAATAAGTCTAAGTTATTCGCTATGTTTCACTTAGAAACATCGCCAACTTAGTTCAACTCTATTATATGCAAGTATAATTCAACTCTACCATATAATAAGTCTAAGTTATTCGTCATGTTTCACTTAGAAACATCGCCAACTTAGTTCAACTCTATTATATGCAAGTATAATTCAACTCTGCAATATAATAAGTCTAAGTTATTTGTCATGTTTCAATCGGAAACATCACCAAAGGACTGGTCAGTCTTATTATACAAATTTTAAACTCAAGTTAAAATTTTATTATTACTTCCGCTAATGACATAAACTTCGAAAAAACAAAAATCTAATGATAGAAAAACTTCAAGTTGCAAGTGTTTTAGGGTCTTGGCAACTCTTTGCCCTTACTATCTTCAAGCTGATATGCCCCATTGCCAGCGACCGAGATAATTATATAAGGTCTCTCCCAGTTGGGCCCTAAATTGCCCTCCCTAGGATCATTCTTGTTGCCGACCACTTTCCTCAGCACAAGGTCCCCAACTTTGAACTCTCTTGGGTTAACCTTCTGGTTATAAGCCCTAGCAAGCTGCTGCTGGTATGCCCCCAGCCGAATTGCTGCTCTCTCTTTTTTTTTCCTCCAGTAGGTCTAGATCTCGGGCTAGAAATGCCTCATTAGTACCATTTTGCACTCCCTGGGTTCTGATCCATGGAATGTCGACTTCTAGTGAGATAATTGCTTTAGTGCCATAAGCCATGGCAAATGGAGACTCCCCAATTGATCTCCTCGGCGTAGTCCGATATGCCCAGAGTACATTGGGCAACTCTTCCACCCATTTTCCCTTTGCTACCTTCAGCCTCTTTTTGATCCCATCTAAGATAGTCATATTGGATGCTTCTGCTTGACCATTACTCTGAGGGAAACTTGGAGTAAAGTAGTAATTCTTGATTTTGTACTTTGCACAGAAGCTTTTGATTAGCTTACTGTCAAACTGTGTATCATTGTCTGCTATTATTGCCCTTGGGATCCCAAACCTGGTGATGATGTTCTTCTATATGAAGTTCTTCACATCAATATCTCGAATCTTTACAAGGGGTTCAGCTTCCACCTACTTTGTGAAATAATCAGTTGCTACCAGCAGAAACTTCCTTTGCCTAGTTGCTTGGAGAAGTTGTCCAACAAGATCCATACCCCATTGGGAAAATGGCCAAGGGCTGGATACGGGGTTCAAATCTGTTGTTAGTTGATGTATCAGGGGTGCGAACCTTTGACACTTCTCACACTTTCTGACGTAGGCTTCAGCATCCTTCTGCATGTAGGGCCACCAGTACCCTTGAGTAATGGCTCTATAAGCAAGTGATCTGCCCCCAGCATGATTGCCACATACTCATTCATGTATTTCATATAAGAAGTCTTCAACTTGGGAGGGGTGTACACACCTCAAATGGGGGCTAGTAAAAGATCTTTTGTAGAGATGTCCTTCTGCTGTTAGGCTAAACCTTGCCGACTTCAGTCTGGTCCTGTGCACCTCTTTGCGATCATCTAGCAGCTTCCCATCTCTAAGGAACATTACTATTGCGTCCATCCAACTTGGGTCCATCTCTACACACATTGCTTCGTACTCTGTGATCAGTGGTTCCACACTTGGGCCTGACAAATAATCAACCATTATTGTCCTTGCCTCCCCTAATTTCATTGCACTAATTAGGTTAGCCAAGGCATCAGCATGGCTGTTGTCATCTTGGCTAACCTGCTGTAGTCGGCAATCCTAAAACAAGGCTAACAGTCTAACAACCTCTTTGACATAGGCTATCATTCTTTCATCTCGGGCTGCATACTCGCATGTTACCTGGTTCACAATAAGTTGGGAGTCACAGAAGACTACCACATCGTCGGCTTCTATCACTGCTGCTAACTTTAACCCTACGATTAGCGCCTCATATTCTGCTTCATTGTTTGAGGTTTTGAACCCCAAACAAATAGACTGCTCTAACATTCGCCCATTTGGTGATACCAATACCACTCTTGCCCCTGCTCCTTAATGGTTTGAACTCCCGTCAACAAACAAGTGGAAGGAGTCGCCAATGTAAATATCACATGGCTTGAGTTTCTCTTCTTTCTTCTGCTCTGCTGTGGGGTTTCTCATTCACAACTGGGTCTCTTCTTGTTCCCCTGGACACCCTAAGCTGCGGCTCACCGGAGTCTGACGTGGGATGGCACCAGGTGTGAACTCGGCCACAAAGTCGGCCAAAACCTAGCCCTTGATTGCTGTTCTAGGCCTAAATTCCAGGTCATATTGGCCAAACACTACTGCCCATCTATCTACCTTGCCTGTCAAATCTCCTTGTTGTAGCAGGGACTTCAAGGGGTGCTTAGTTAATACCACAATCTTGTGGGCTTGGAAATAATGGTTCAACTTCTTGGAGGCCATCATTAAGGCCAATGTCAATTTATCCAGGGGTAAATACCTGGTCTCTGCGCCTGCTAAGGTTTTACTCACATAGTATATTGCCCTTTGTTCTCCATTCTCTGCTCTGATTACCACTGCACTCACTGCATGCTCCGAAACTGCCAAGTATAAAAACAATTCCTCTCTAGGTATTGGATTTGAGAGAACTGGAGCTGTGGTCAAGTACCTTTTCAAGTCAGCCAAGGTGACTTCACATTCCTCTGCCCACAAGAAATCTGTGGCCTTTTTCAATAGACTAAACAATGGTTTACACTTATCTGAACTTTTACTTATAAATCTGTTCAGGGCTGCAGCCCTTCCAGTCAACATTTGCAGTTGTTCTGCCGATGTTGGGCTTTTCAAATCCATGATGGCCTTAATTTGATCTAGGCTTGCCTCAATGCCCCTTTTGGTAACCAAGCATTCAAAGAACTTACCAAACCCAACTCCAAATGCACATTTCAAGCATTGAGTCGAAGCCAATGTATATGTTTGATTTGTGTTTGAGAGATGTGTTTTAGAGATAAAAAGTACGAAAACATGTTTGGTTCGGTTTTTGGGAAATTTGTTTTGGAAAATTGTTTTGAGAGAGAGTTTTGGAAAAAGTGATTGATTTGATGTGTGTGTGAGAGAGATTTGTTTGGAAAACTTGTTTGGTTTGTATGTTTTGGGAAATTTTTTTGGGAAAATTTGTTTGGTAGGGAAAATTTCTGAAATTTGTTTGTAGAGAAAATTTCTGAATTTTTTTTCAGAAACACAAACCAAACCTACCCAATATGTTCTAAGGATGTCGAAAACTGCCTTCAAGTCAGCCATATGATCCTCAGGTTCTTTGGTCTTCACGACCATGTCATCAATGTATACTTCCACTATTTTGCCAATCAGATGTCTAAACATCTTGGTCATTAATCTCTGGTACGTTGCTCCTACATTTTTCAACCCGAAAGGCATCACTCTATAGCAATACAGCCCTTTTGGGGTAATAAATACAGTCTTCTCTTCATTAGGGGGGTACATTGCTATCTGATGGTACCCCCTGTAAGCGTCTAGGAAGCTCATCCTTCTACGCCCTGAAGTGGCGTCCACTAATTGATCGATCTTGGGGAGCGGGAAACTGTCTTTGGGACAAGCTTTATTCAGGCTAGTGAAGTTCACGCAGACCCTCCACTTCCCATTCTTCTTTTTCACAACCACAGTGTTGGACAGCCAAGTAGGGTAATTTACCTCACAAATGGCTCTAGCCTTCAACAATTTGTCCACTTCTTCTTCGATTACCTCCATATGGACCAACGCCAGCCTTCTTGCTCGCTGAATGATAGGTTTGGCCGACCTGTCTACATTTAGTCTGTGGCAAGTGACCTCAGGGTCAATGCCAAGCATCTCATATGGCATCCAGGCAAACACCTCTATGTTTGCTCGTAAGAATGACTTTAACGCCTTCTCTTCCTCCTCGGCCAAACCTGAGCTGAGAAGGAAGAAGTGCTCTTCATTCCCTTGTTGGACCAGGATCCTCTTTAAGGCTTCCTCGCTTTTGTCAGCCAGCTCTTTACCGACGTCATCCAAGACCTCCATGTCCTCATCCTCAATTTCAACTGTCTCTGCCTCTCACACGTTGCAGGTGAATTTCATTGCTATCATGGAGCAATTCTTTACTTGCACCTGATCCCCTTTGACCTCCTCAATTCCATGCCCTGTTGGGAACCTTAATAGCTGGTGCAGTGTTGAGGGAATAGCCCTTATTGCGTGCAACCATGGCCTCCCCAAGATAACATTATAAGAGGAGGAGGTGTCAATTACTGTGAACTCTGTACTTACCTTCTTGTTGCCTGCCTGCACCTCCAAACTCATTGCTCCCAGAGGCCATGTCAGCGTTTCATTGAACCCGACCATTGGATTGTTGGACTGCTTCAGATCATCTCGGTAAAGGCCGAGCTCCTTGTAACATATGACATACTTGATGTCACAAGAGCTGCCTTGGTCAATCAGAATGTTCCTTACCTGACATTCTCCAATCTTGAGGGATATCACCATAACATCGTTGTGTGGATGCTGCACCATGTCTAGGTTGACTTCAGTAAAGGACACCATTGGTCCCTGGTACTCGTTTGCCCTAGGCCTCTTTGCTAGACCTGATACACATGTTGTAAGTGCTTTACTCTCTGAGTCTCCCCACGTACCTTGTTCATTGACCTTTGAGTGAATCACATTGATCATTCGAGGTCCGTTTGCTTGCGGTTATGGTGTTGGTGGAGGTGGTGCTGCTAGTCCCTGTGGCAGCCTTGCTTGTTCTTCCCTTGTTCTGGCCTCATTTACTAGGTCCCTTAAGTGACTTTGTTTTACCAGATCTTCCAAATGTGCTTTTAGGGCTCTACAACCCTGTGTCAAGTGCCCATCTTCATTGTGGTAAGTACAGTGCTTTCCCAGGTTTCTTCCTATGAATCCGTTAGGAATCTTTTCTGGCACTCTATAATACGGCTGGTTCCTGATTCTTTCCAGAATTTTATAAACCGGAATCCGGAATACGGTGGTTACTGCTTGTGCGGCCCTCAGTCCTGTCTCTTGTTTGTTATATTCAGTATTACCTTGGCCTCGCTTCGGCGAGCTGTTTCTCTTCTCCTATTTCGATGCCTTTGTCCCTGGTGTGTCTTCTTCAGCTCTCGCATATTTCTCGATCCTGGCCATGAGTTCCTTCATACTTTTTGGCAGCGTCTTTGCTAGTGACTTTCGAAGTAGACAGTCATCATTCAAGCTATTCTTAAAAGATATGACCACTAACTTTTGGTTGCACCTTGGTATTCGGTTAAAAACCTCATAATACCTTTTGGCATAAGCCCTGAGGCTTTCATCCTCGCCAATTCTCAGAGCCATCAGGGAGTCTATTCTCAACGGCTGTAGTTTGTTTCTAACGAACATGGCCACAAACATCTCGGCCAGGTCTTCCCAACTTTTCACAATTTTTTTCTGTAACTTGTGAAATCAATCTGATGTAATTTTCCGAAAGGATGAGGGGAACACTTTGCAGAGCAACGGTTCATTCCCAGTATACAGTGCCATTGAGTTCAAATATAAATCGATGTGAAAGTTAGGATCGGACTTACCGTCATATATCTGGAATCTCGGCATGTGAAACCTTTTCAGGGTCTCAAACTTATCCAACTCTATTGAGAACAGCGTTCTCAACTTGACCGGAGATGTGACCTCGGCATCTTGTCGCTTCCTCTAGAGGTAGTCCCTCAAATCCTCCTTAGTCCATCCAGGAGCTCGGCTGTCAATGGATTTCAGCCTTTTTTGTACACTACTCCCGGTGTCGTTATGAGTCCTCTTGGACCTCCCTCCATTCATCCTGTCAAAACAAAGCTCATTCCCTCGAACATGCCGATATTCCTTGACATAAGTTTTCTTGGCATGAGGTGTCTTCTGAGACTCTCCTCTCATCGATTCTATTCACCCGACGTCCCGTGAAGGCCGATGCGAATGCTTCTTTGCCCTGTCATGCTGAGGGACTGTAGGGATTGCTTTCTGCTCCTGTTTTGGGCATCGTTCTTGGCCGCTGGAATCAGCGTGTCCTTCAATGGGAACGGTGGCTGCATGACGTTGTTTTGCATCATGAAATTGACAACCGATTGTAGGTCTGCCAATTTGTTTGTCATTCCCTTCATCTTGTCGTCCCTCCTCAAGCATCTATCTTTCCATATCTGGAGGTCGCTTTCGTTGTAATACTCGCCTTGGTCTGCCTTTTTTGGAACGTCTCCCTCTTGCCCAATGTCCTTTTCTCCGAGATTCTGCTCTTGGGGTTCTTCATTACAATTCTCTTCCTCTACATTAGGATCGACGTGTTTGCCACTCCCACTAGGGATGTCGTCCTCAATCTTTTCTTTCTGCCCGTCGTTGGCCATCTATTCTCCTTACGTTCCCATAGAATGCGCCAAATTGTGGGGGTTGATTTCTGACCACACTGCCAAACAGGAACTCAGCAAGAGAGCACAGACAGAATAGATCACGTCCGAACAACCTATCACAGAAAGATTAGACTCCTGCGGTGGTTCATCCACCCAGGGGCACTCCAACGATCAAGTCAGTACTCAGTTATCTCTCAAAGATAATAGATAGTGCTTAACTCACTAGTCAGAATACAAAAAGCATACCTTAGACCCACGAGAGTGCCTTACTTTTATAACTAGCACTAACCTGATCCCTGTAGAAGCCTAGCTTTAATGGACTTTGGCTCAATACTCATCTTGGACTCCCAACTAGATAGAGATAAACTCCCTAAGAGCTCTATCTTTATCCAGTCTCACATTCTAGGACTCTTGTCCCTTATCCGCTCATTAGAGATTCCAATATCTCCGTAGATAACCCCGGCCTAGCCGAGGTCACCTCGGCGTCATGACCAAGACACGTGGCCCCTCGACTGACACTTTGGTATCACCTTGGCCACGTATTGTCATTCACAAAATATGTCCCTACACAATTCAAATAATACAAAAACATTATGTCCTCATCTTCGAAGCTTAAGTATACTATTTGAGTTCATTTGCCTTCACTCATACATCGCCTTTTTTTTTTTTCCTTCGAAGGCAACATACATAGAAAAATACTAACAATAAGGTAAATGATTCACATTTTTTTGAAATGCTTCAATCTATTGTTGGAAGTAATGATTGATAACTTCACCAAAATATATGCTCCATTCCATTTTTTCTCAAAATTCCAAGTCATGTAAGGTTTATTAAAATGTAGTACATTTGTTAATCAATCATCCATCTGTGCATCAGCATGAAATCTAAATGTAAGAAGGAAAAGCAAACAAGCACTCAGATACCTTAACAAAAGCAAGGAATTGCTCCTGAATATGGACAACAACTGCCATTCACTTCAAGTGAGATGCAAAGTGGTGTCTCTGCACAATCTGAACAACATTGCCACCTCCCTGAAATTGTTCGGAAAAAAAAATTAGGAATACACAGAATAAGATAAACAATAATTGAAATGCAACAGCATAACCTTTTACAAAAACTGATGAAGTGGAAGATGAATGAGAGATGGAAACAATAATTCACTAAACAACGAATTATATACTACACATGTAATTATAATGTGACTATTTCTAGTCCATGTAACTTAAAAAATGCTGGATAGCAAATAAAAGAAGATTGAAGTTATTACAGGATCAAATGAGCAACAAGTTTCACACTTATCCCATCAATTTCAAGTATAGCTTACAATATGCAAGCTCAAATCCATAGAAAAACCAAGTAAAAGAGTACCCAAACCTCTCTAAAGAAGAGATTTGGGCAGCTATTCAAGACTATGATGGGAACAAGGCCCCTGAACCAGATGGTTTTAACCTAGCTTGCATTAAAAAATGTTGGAAAATAATGAAAGGACATATAATTCAAATGGTGCATGAGTTTCACACAAATGGTAAGTTGTCAAGGGGTGTCAACAACTCTTTCATTGTACTTATTCCCAAGAAGGACAATCATATAGGCTTGGGGAACTATAGACCCATCAGCTTGGTCACCTCAGCCTACAAGATTCTGGCCAAGGTGCTATCCAGAAGACTAAAGAAGGTTCTTCCCTTTGTGATAAGTGAAGTGCAGTCAACTTTTTTGAGTAGCAAGTATATCTTAGATGGGGTGCTAATAGCAAATGAAGTTGTAGATGCGTGGAAAAAATCTAAGAAGAAAGGCATTATCTTAAAATTGGACTTTGAGAAAGCTTACGATTCAATAAATTGGGAATTTATGTTTGCTACTGCAGCAGTCTTTTAGTTCAAAGACTTGTGGCCTCCAGATGCACAGTAACCCACCTGCACTTTTGAGTCCACCATCATGTATCCCATCTCTTTATAAGGCCACATAGATCTCACAAAGTGCTCCTCTATTGAGATTCTTTTTGTTTCTTGTAAGAGTAAAACATTAATATTTTTGACCTTTACTAAGTTCTTTATTTTGCCCCTCTTTTGTGGCTTCTCAGCCCTCTGACATTCCATGATAAAATCTGCATAACAAACTCACAGTTTTCTCCCTTATCCCCTCTGGTTTTTGCTAAATTTTGTAGGTTGGATTGATTATCAATGGCTGCAACTTCAGGACTGGTATTAGCTCTTGTGGTTGCTTTGCTGATTTGTTGCTCAGCTGGTTGTTGCTCTGTTCTTTTTTCTTTGCCTTTGTTATATTTGTTGGTCTCTTACCAACTAGGAGGATGGAGCTTTTTCTAACTCCAAGCTCCTTTTTATTGATGTACTTTTTCATACTTTGTATGTGTTTCATTAGTAAAGCTTTCTTTTGTCGATCAAAAAAAAAAAAAGTTTGATTTTTCCCACTTTGGCCCTTCATGTTTGTAATCCTTCTCACTTTGCTCCTAGACTAACTTCTATCCAATAAAGTAAGAGAATTTGTCACATTACTAACACATCAGCTCCATATGTGAGATAAAAAAAAATTCATTAAAGATGCAAAAAATAAAAAATAAAAAACAAAAAAATTGTAATTTTTTTTAGTTAACTTTTTTTTTTTCAAATTTATTCATAAATATTATTACATTATAGATGCATCTAGATTAGATGTAGCTAAAAAAATAAAAACAAATTTAACTAAAAAAAAGAAAAAAGTTCACTAAAGACAAAAAAAAAAAAAAAAAAGGTGGGTCAAAGTAATAATGTAATAATGTTAGTCTAGGAATAATGTAATAATGTTTATGAATAAATTTGAAAAAAAAAAGTTCACTAAAGACTAAAAACCAAATTCAAATTTTTTTTTTTGTTTTCATTTTTTATTTTTTGCATCTTTAGTAAATTTTTTACATCACACATGGAGCTAATGTGTTAGTGATGTGGCAGATTATGTTAGTTTTTTGGATAGAAATTAATTTAGGAATAAAGTGAGAAGGATTACAAATATGAAGGGTTAACGTAGGATGGATTTCAAACATGAAGGGCCAAAGTGAGAAATTAAACTTAAAGGGCCAAAGTGGGAAGGATTGCAAACATGAAGGGTCAAAGTGAGAAAAATTAAACTTAAAAAGCCAAAGTAAAAAATGGATGAAACTTTAGAGGGACAAAGTGTAATTTACTCTAAATTTTTTGAGTTATGAAATCCTCAAAGCTATAAACCAAAATGTACAAGTAATACAGTAAGCCTATAGACCCATAAAAAGTATCCAAAATTATCAATGTAAGGTTAAGTAAGATATACATGAACCTCACAACACAACAATTAATCTCAGCCACACACATACTTTCGTCGTAACTTACATACTTTGGTAACTTTCTTATCTCTTTTTTTCTAGGACAATAGAGTTACTGCAACTAATAGTATAATCCAATATATATATATACATAAAATTTTATAACTTTATGCAAATGTTGTAAAATGAGATATCCAGATGGATCCTCTGGGCAAAGTAAGAACTTTCCACTGAAAAATTGTTAATAGTCATCTAGTAAGGGTAAATAGCCATGCAATTCTTTCCATCAGTCTCATCATCCACTATTACACTCTTGATATATATGCATTTGAAATCATTGAACTGTGAGGGAGAAGAGATTAAAGATTTGTTTCATAAAAATACACTTACATCAAATAAACATGCATGAAAGCTTTAGATATCAAAATAATTATTCAATACACGATATGGACAAATATACGAAATTTTAAATATTAGAGATAAATCTTCTTAAAAAGTAGTTAGAGATTTGAGAGAGATCTTCTACAAGAAACATAAACTCCAGTAGTAAATATTTGGGTAAATTACAAATACACTCTTTAAGATTTGCTTAAAATACGATTTGTCCCTTATAGTTTGAAAAATTATAAATACTTCCCTGTCAGAATTATTTATTTAACAGAATTAATTGAAAAAGTGAAATTTCAAACCGTTTACCTATACAATAATAAAATTATTTGAATTATTAATTGAAATAAAATTTTAATATTATTAAAAACTGTTAATTAACTTGATGATTTATTAATAAAATGACCTATTTGTCATGAAATTAGAAACCTTATGGGGCATAATGCAATTTGTAGAACTACATGGGGTAATTTGTAATTTAACTAAATTTCAAAGGGTGCGTTTGTAATTTACCCTAAATATTTTAATTGAAATCTGTCCAAAATTTTGATGCACTTGAAGCCATTAAATAGTACTAAAAGAAACATCTATGAAAAATATGAATTAATTCCTATATTTTAGTGTACTCAAATTTAAATTTTGAAATTCATTATTTTCTTTCCAAATTCCTAAATTTGAATTTTGAAATAGGTTTTCTACATTTCCTTTTCAAATTCGTGAGAGCCAATGCATTTAGGAAGATTAAGGAGATTCAGGAAAGGGGTTTTTTTTCCATTTATTTACCATTCCTTTTTGAAAATCATAAATTATGGGATTATTTCTATTTTTAAAATTGATAGTTTAATAGATTAGCATTTTTATAATTTATTGTTAATTAGAAAATATTCAAAAATTTACTATGAAAAATTAGAGCACTCACAAGGCTCTTAGTTAAAAAGACTCTTTGACCTTATATATAGATAGATAGATAGATAATTAAATTCTAGTGAATGGTTTATCATATTAAAATTTGAAATGGAAAAGTATATATTCTTTTTGAAAAAGTGATACATTAGGGAACAATTATATTCTAATGAATTGCTTCCATATAGTGTCACAAATTTAAATTTTGAAATGGTTAAACAAAATTTTCATTTAAAAGTTATAATTTATGAAATAATTAGAATTTTATTTATATGAATAAATGAGAATTAAAAAATAGATGATGAGTTAGCCAATAGTGTTTTTTTATATAAATAATTTTAAAATTAAAAAAATTAATTCCTGTTGAAAAAAAAAAGGGTTAATTAGCTAGGTAATATATATATATAGTACTAGCATATTATCCCTGCTATGCACAAGTATAAATAAATAATCAAAATTTATTTTTTAAAATTAAATAATAATAGAAAATTTATCTAAAATATGTAGTAAAAATGATTTATAATCAATTATACATGTCATAATTGAAGTAATAAACATTAAATAATAAATTACAAAAGTTATATTTATGATAAAATATAAATACATTTTGTTTTATAAGTTTTGTAATTTTAGTTTACCATAGTAGTAAATTATATTTGTTAATATACTAATGTTTTAATATTTTCATTATTAAAAAATTAAAGTTAAAAAAAAAATAGTTGAGAGTTTGAACCTTAAAGAAACCTATTGAATTGTAATTATATATAATATAGATATAGATTATTTAAAATTGAAAAATATAAATATAAATTACTCAGTCATAATATATGCAAATCTCGACATATATATAAGTGGGTATGCAAATCTCGACATATATATAAGTGGGTATGAAAATAACGAGTTTTGATATATCCGTTAAATAATAGTGGCCATGGTGAGGGAAAAAATAAAATTATGTTACAAAATTTTAATTATATAAATCATTTTATTCTTTATGGTGAATAATTTAAAATATTTTCATAGAAAATATTTATGGTAAAATATTTTTTGAGCGTGTGATTTATTAATTATTATTTTTACTCGGAAAACTGCTTGAATCTATGATTTATTAATTATTTTTTTAAATAAAAAAATTAAGAAATTTAGATTGAACACTTGGAGTTCTAATATTTCTTCTCACTAAAAATTCTATTTTTTACTTATATAATATATAGATTGTTTTTTTATTATAAGAAACAATTCCTTAAATGATGTGTATTTTATGAATAATGATATATGTACCAATTAGTGTACTAATTAGTGTATCAATTGATGATGTGGTATAATTTAAGAAGTTTTTGGTATTTGTAATGGAATTAATGAGTGAGGTCAATAATAATATCATAACTAGTATTGATACACTAATTAATATATTAATTAGTACATGTAACACCATCGATAATTTATTAGGTATCAAATTTTGAAATTTGGATTCCGAAATCATTGCCAAACCATCCCTTTATAACCATCAAATTTCTTCCTATATAAACCACGCCGAAGTCATTGGAAATCAGCCACACTTTTAGTTGTACAGAGAGAGAGAGAGCCCAAAGATGAGTGATCAAGAATCTGAGATGGACAACACATACTTCGACGACATCGGAGAGGACGGTGGTTTAGAGTCCTCCGGCTCTGCCCTCAGCACCACCAAATGGAGTCTAGATCTAAGAGAGAGAGAGTTCTCTGTTTCTCTCTCTCACTTCACCACCACCACCTCTTTCGCCGTCGTTGACTCCACCACCGACATCTCTAAAGATGTCTCTGTTGGAAGAAATGGTTTTTTGGTGACTTTAATTAAATATTAAAGTGGGTTCCAACCATCTATTGTGTTAGGTCCAAGTGGGTCTAGATACTTTGCAATGAGATCTTTACACCACAAATAGAATGGCCAAAAACCATTGAGAATTGAATGAGAAATTGCCCCATAAAGTTAGCTTTATGAAAGAGTTAATGGGGTTTGTAACTTCTGCCTTTATTGCAGAGTTTAATAGTGCATTAATGGGGTTTGTAACTCCTGCCTTTATTGCAGAGGTTAATGGTGCAATAGTGACCAGCCATAAAGGCTGGAGGCTTCTCCTCTCTCCCCTATACATGTATAAATTGAGACCATCCTGTCAAGTCTCAAACACAGAAATTGTTTCTTCCATTCTTTAGTCAGTTTGCTAGAAATTTCAACAGTGAGAGAGTGCTGTCACTATTTTTGTTCGCTAAGCTAGACAGAGAGTGCTTCTGCCGTAGCTGGTTTTGACCGTTGTATCCTGGGAGACAGACGTCGGGATTCCTCAAGCACTCGACCCGTGAGGCGGCGAAATCTGTTTTAAGGAAACTGCTACCGTTCAGGCTTCGGTTTGGTTTCTTTACCATTTTATTGTTTTGTGTATTTCTGTTGAAATTTAGTTGTAATTATCAGCATATGTTCTTGGTATATAATTTTGATTTCTTCATAAATCTATTTCTTTAATTTCACAATTTGAACAACAAGCTTAAAACAGATTTTTATATATTTTCTATGAAATTGATCAAATAAATTTATATAGACAATTAGGTTAGCTTTGTATAATGTTACTAGGAACTGTTGCGGAATTGCTCACTATTTCAATGATTGTAAATTATGCAAGTTTTGACATGTTATTTAGTTTCTAGCTTTTAGTTTTCTTACATGATTTAATCTTTAGAATAATTTGCATACTTAATTGTATTAGTATGATCTTATTTTATGCGTATGGTTCATCATTCCCCTACTATGATTTGCATGAATTTTTAGAGTTATAAAATTTGTGTAACTTGCCTATATTTATTTACATGGTTATTGTGAATCAAATTCTTATATAATTTATGGTAATTAATTTTTAATTTAATAGTTAGAGTTGTAAGTTTTGTAATTTATGTAGAAGTTATAAGGTTTTGTAACTTGTATAGTATCTTAATTCCTTAGTTATTTTGCTATTCTATGATTTGCTAGAAGGTTAAATAATATTTGATTGTATGTACAATTGCTTTAGATTAGTTGCTTTATATTATGTTGTCGTTTGCTACTAACTTTCTTTGTAGGCATACCTCAGCGTGGAAAGGAATTTTATGGACTACTTATAATCCTCAATTGGATTGGTTTATTTTTCTTTTATATTTGAAGAAATTTTTTACTTGAGATTTAGTTGGTTTGTTTACCAATTTGCAGTAGCAAGTTTTATTTGCTTGTATTATTAGAAGCATTTTTTATGCATGTATTTGGTTGTAGCAATTTTTAAGTTGCTTGTAAGTTTGGAATTTGGTTTGGTTTTCCGTAATAGAAACCAAAGTGTTTAGCCTTGGCTAAAGAGTAGTTCTTATTTGTTCAGAAATGACAACTAAGACGGATTTGGTTTCAAACCTTTGGGGTTTGAGGAAGTCTTTGGGTTTAATCATTTTATTCCCAAAGTGTTGGAAAACCAAGTTTGGAGAAAGTCTTTGGTTATAATCTGATTATTTCCAAAGTGTTTGGGTTTGAAAAAAGAAACCAAATTTTAGCATTAGCTAAAATATCTTTGATTTTTATTCAGATTTCATGGGCTCAGTTCCGGGAGTACCGATTAACTTTTATGAGTGGTGTAATTCTGGTAGCAAATTTTATTTGCTTGGAAATTGGTTTGTTATAACCTAGTTTATCCCCTGGAAATCTTAATGTTAAAGTTGTTTCCCATGGACTAGGAGTCAACATGTTCTTGGATGTTTTGTCAAAAGGTTAACTGGGTTTTAAGTGGGACTGATGTGACCCCTCCAGTCTTCCTGGAAACATTCCTGACCATGTTCAATTCTATGTTAAATGGTGAAACTAGTTTTGAATTAAATTTCCATCTGAGGGGTTTTCTAAGGGTTAAGTTTAATTTCTGGAATCACAGAAGTGAAATTCTGTTGTGATGCTTCAGAAATGGCTTCAAAATGTGACAAAAAGAAATGTTGTTCCACCTGACAACCTTAGCCTCGCGAGATTCTTAAAGGAAGATCTTGAGAGATCACGTATGATTAAAGGAAATCATAAGATTGCATTAACATATCTCTGAATTCATCAGAGGCAATTAATATGTTATCCTTGTGTCAATTATAGCATATATGATTGCTATGTGATTTGAAAGCAAAGATGAGACAACCTGTTAGGGTAGGTGAATGTATTTTTGAATTTTTAAATTCCAAGTATATTGTTAAATTGGTGGCTCCTAGTGAGTACAAGATCACTAATCGCAGAGATAGAAAACTGGTGGTTCCTAGGAGGTGTTAGACCACTGGCTACACAGTTATGAGATTGTGGTTTCTAGTAGTGAACAGATTACTGATCACATATCAAGACATAATGGTTCCTAGTAGTGGAGAGGCTACTGGTCATATGTCAAGACATGATGATTTCTAGTAATTTGATCCTATGTTAGAACATTGTGATTCCTAGTAGTAAAGTGACTACTGATCACAAGTTAAGACATTGTGATTCCTAGTAATAGAAAGTCTACTGACCACATGCTGAGAAGTTAGTGATTCCTAGTGATAAGACTACTGGCCAGGTTATGAAGTTCCGAATAGTAGACTATTGAACACTGGATTTGTGTTTCCTAATAGTAAGACTATTGGCTTCAGAGTGATAGATTGGACCAAATATATTTGGGTGCCTAATTCGGTTGATGACATTCTGGGAATGTATTTACTGTGATATGATTTTGAGAGTTTCATAATCATTGTGACACAAGGATTTGTTTAAGAGTTTGTATAAATTCTACAAAGAAGACTTAATTATCTGACTCCGAATTGAGGAGGATAATAGAAAGAAAAGAGGAAGTACCTCTTCAGTGAATGCCAATGTCATTGAACATGGAAAATTTTCTGGAATGAGGGAGAAGCCCCCCTTGAACGAAGTCCTGTATGTTCCGGACTTTCTCATGGTTTTTTAGTCCGACAAGGTCGTTCTGACGAAACACAAGTGTGAAACTTGTGTTGAAGCGAAGTGGGCAAGATCCCGTATGAGTTATGGAAAGGCGTTAAGCCTTCTTATAAATTCTTACAAATGTGGGGGTGTCATGCAAAAGGTGGGAATACCTAAACCCAAGAGGGTTAGAATAAGCCTAAAAATCCGTTGACTATGTATTCAACGGTTGTGCACAATATAGCAGTGCATATCGATTTCTTGTGGTTCAATCTGCTATTCCAGATATACACAAGAATATTATCATGGAATCAAGAAATGCATCTTTCTTTGAAAATGTATTCCGAGTTCCATGAAAGAGGTTAAAGGTGACAATGATCACATAGCTAATCAAACAAATGATCACTTGCGTGATCAAGCTAAAGATGTAGATGAGCCAAGAAAGAGTAAGAGGGCAAGGACTACAAAGTCTTTTGGCCCGGACTTCTTGACTTATATGTTAGAGGGAAAACCTCAAACTTTCCATGAAGCTATGACTTCTCCTGAGAGTCCTTGATGGAAAGAAGCGATCAAAAGTAAGATTGACTCCATCTTACAAAATCACACCTGGGTGTTGGTAGATTTACCTCCAGGTTGTAAGCCTTTAGGCTGAAAATGGATTTTTAAAAGAAAGATGAAGGCCGATGGGTCAATTGACAAGTATAAGGCGAGGCTCGTTATCAAAGGATACAGGTAAGGAGAAGGCCTGGATTACTTTGATACGTACTCACCTGTTACTAGGATAACATCCATTCGCATGGTGATTGCATTAGCAGCTTTGCGCAATCTGGAGATACATCAGATGGATGTAAAGACAGCTTTCTTAAATGGAGATTTGAATGAAGAAATCTACATGGAGCAACCCGAGGGGTTTTCAACTCCAAGACAAAGTAAGAAAGTCTGTAAGCTTGTCAAATCTTTGTATGGTTTGAAGCAAGCGCCTAAACAATGGCATGAGAAGTTTGACAACGTAATGTTGTCAAGTGGGTTTAGAATCAACGAATGTGACATGTGTGTTTATGTCAAAGACACTGACAGAGGTTATGTCATTGTGTGTCTATATGTTGATGATATGCTCATTATAGGTAGTAATGATGAGATGATTAAAACTACCAAGAGATTGTTAAACTCTAAGTTTGACATAAAAGATATGGGCCTTGCAGATGTTATTCTAGGTATTGAGATTACCAAAACATCTAGTGGAATTGTACTTTCTCAGTCTCACTATGTTGAGAAGATACTTGAGAAATTTGGTAAATCAGATACAAGTGTGTCTAGGACACCGGTAGACGTCAGTCTGCACTTGACCAAGAATAATGATGAGAGTGTCTCTCAGCTAGAATATTCTAGGGTCATTGGCAGTTTGATGTATCTGATGAGTTGTACTAGGCCGGATATAACTTACTCGGTTAGCAGGCTTAGTAGATACACAAGTAATCCCGATGCTTCTCATTGGAAGGGCATTGTGCAGGTGTTAAGGTATTTACGCTACACTCGGGATTATGGGCTGCATTATACTCGATATCCAGCGGTGCTAGAAGGCTATAGTGACGCGAATTGGATATTAGATATAAAGGACTCAAAGTCCACTAGTGGTTTTGTGTTCACTCTTGGTAGGGCAGTCGTATCTTGGAAATCTTCCAAGCAGATGTGTATATCCAGATCTACGATGGAATCAGAGTTTATTACTTTTGATAAAGCAGCGGGAAAAGCTGAATGGCTTCGCCATTTCATTGAAGATATTCCACGTTGGTCTAAACCTGTGCTAGTTATTTGTATTCATTGTGATATCTACAATTGGTAGGGCACAGAGTAATATGTATAATGGAAAGTCTAGACATATCCGTCGTAGACATAATTCCATACGACAACTACTCTCGAATGGAGTTGTCTTTATAGACTATGTAAAGTCTAAAGGACAACATTGCAGATCTGCTAACCAAAGGGTTAAATCGAGTGTTAGTCGAAACGTCGTCAAAAGGAATGGGGTTGAGGCCTTTGGAAGTTACCGGAATGGAAACCCAACTTAGTTGACTGGAGATCCCAAGATCTAGGTTCAATGGGACAACCTAATTGCGTGTAACGGTGGTATGTCACTGAGGAGGTTAAACCTCCAGCCATTCCTTCTATCAGTGATACCTGCAAGTGTAGAGGTTAAGCTGAGCTTTTAATGACTCTAGTGTGTTAAGCTGTTGAGCTGAGTATAGCAGGATACTCAAGTAGAGTCACCTATGTGAGTGTGAAGTGGGGCCGCTTCTAGAAGAATTGGGAGGCCAAGATTCTTTGAAACCACTCGCTGAACCAGGCTAGTGCCCAGGGCCATACAGGGCACACCAGTGAGAACAGAATGGTGGTAGGAGTAATTCCCGTGTGAGATCTATTGTCTCAGTTTACATAAACGGCAGAACAGTTCAAGATGTCATATTCACTGATCAGCCAGTAAACTCGATAAGTTTTCACTAAGAGAGGTTCAAAGCCAAAAGCTACATTCTCTAATGTCGGGGTTAGTCCGTTGTACTCTCTCTCCGAGTCATTATTGTTGAACAATGTCTGTTTGTTGAGTCATTCGGTCAATTTTTATTCATGTGGGGGATTGTTGGAAGAAATGGTTTTTTGGTGACTTTAATTAAATATTAAAGTGGGTCCCAACCATCTATTGTGTTGGGTCCAAGTGGGTCTAGATACTTTGCAATGAGATCTTTACACCACAAATAGAATGGCCAAAAACCATTGAGAATTGAATGAGAAATTGCCCCATGAAGTTAGCTTCATGAAAGAGTTAATGGGGTTTGTAACTTCTGCCTTTATTGCAGAGTTTAATAGTGCATTAATGGGGTTTGTAACTCCTGCCTTTATTGCAGAGGTTAATGGTGCAATAGTGACCAGCCATAAAGGCTGGAGGCTTCTCCTCTCTCCCCTATACATGTATAAATTGAGACCCTCCTGTCAAGTCTCAAACACAGAAATTATTTCTTCCATTCTTTAGTCAGTTTGCTAGAAATTTCTACAGTGAGAGAGTGCTGCCACTGTTTTTGTTCGCTAAGCTAGACAGAGAGTGCTTCTGCCGTAGCTGGTTTTGACCGTCGTATCCTGGGAGACAGATGCCGGGATTCCTCAAGCACTCGACCCGTGAGGCGGCGAAATCTGTTTTAAGGAAACTGTTACCGTGCAGGCTTCGGTTTGGTTTCTTTACCATTTTATTGTTTTGTGTATTTCTGTTGAAATTTAGTTGTAATTATCAGCATATGTTCTTGGTATATAATTTTGATTTCTTCATAAATCTATTTCTTTAATTTCACAATTTGAACAACAGTCTCTTCGGTCAAGATGACTACCACAAGCCCTAATTGATCGTCGCTGATTTTACAACGGTTCACGTAGGTCGATCTCGGGAGATTAGAGATCGGAATCGTTCATGGTGCACAGATTTGAGTTGAAACCCTATGTCGAAAGCTCCATTTACGAGCGACCTCTTGCGGAGGCGATTTTGTTTCAGCAGCAGTTGCAAGACGGTGGCGTTGGTGGTTCTGTGTCATTTCGAACATGCCATTCAGGTAAGATTATCTCTCCAATCTATCGTCCACAAACCCTAATTTTTATTTTTCTTTCATATTTGATGATGTTATTGTTAGATCTATGACTCTATTAGATTTACATTGTGGATTTTGCTTTATTTTTCAACCTGATGGACAATGCCCAGCGACAAGACTATCTATACTTGTTTTTTTTTTTAATTATTATTTATTTATCTATCAGGCTTGTTTTGTTGATGATGATTTGATTATCTGTTTTTTTCTTCCTAGAATTTGATTATCTATTTGTTCTTTGTTGTTGTTGTTGTTGTTGATGATGATTGCAATAGATGAAAAAAAATTGACACAAACTGATTGTTTCCAACAGATAGTAGATAATCTGAGAGTTTTTTTTTTTTTTGGTTCTTTTTGAACAGATAGCATAATCTGAGAGCTATTGAACAGATAGGTTAATGTGAGAGTTCAATATTCACAATGAATTGTTATTTTAACAGATAAAAAAATTGAACAAATAAAATTTTAGACAAATAAAATTTAAACATATAAGGAAATTTTTTTTTGAATAAATAGATATAAATTTAAATAGATAATGGGAAAAATTGAACAAATATTGAACAGATACATATAAATTTGAACAGATAGAAAATAATTTGAACATATAGATATAAATTTAAACAGATAGTCAACAAATAGTCAAAACAAATAAAAAAAAAGTCAATAGATAAATTAAGGGGTAATATTAAAAATAAAATATCCTTCTAGTAAAACAAAAAGACTTCTCACCAAATTGTTTCACAAAAGGTGAATATTTCACCAACAAAAAATATCAATTGGACCTAATGGCAGATACTTTCCTTATCTTGGACTTTTTAATAATTTTCTCTTATTGGTTTTTTACTTGGGAAACTCCTTGAGTGTATGATTTATTAAATATCATTTTTTAATTAAAAAACTCCTTGTTTGTTTGATTGTAAGAAAGGAATGATTTTAGGGAATGATTTTAGGAATGAAAAATGCATACCTTATTATTTAAAAAAGTGTTTGAGTGTGATTTATTAATTATTTTTTTAAATTGAAAAATTAAGAAATTTAGATTGAGCACTTGGAGCTCTCTTATTTCTTCTCACTAAAAATCCTATTTTGCTTATATAATATATAGATATTTTTTTAAAAAAATTATTGAAATCAATTCCTTTTGTTTTTGAACAATATGGAAATCAACTCCTTAAATCATGTGTATTTTATTAGGTATCAAATTTTTAAATTTCTAAATCATAGGTGAATATTCATTAAGTGCTTTGTTAACTATGATTTAAATTTTAAATTTCAATTTTTAGTAGCCAATTAATGTTTTCTTTTTTAAAAAACAGACAAAAATCAACATAATTGGTTTGGAGTTTTTAAACTCCTACAACTCTCATGGTTATATAATATATACTAGTGTACAACTCATGCTATGCACGAGATTAAATAATGAGAGATAAATTTATTTTTAAATTAATTAAAAATAGTTTTAAAAAAATAGATAAACAAATTTTAATTATTTTAATTAAGTGATTGTTTGACATTAACATTTTAAAGGGAAATTTTTTTATAGTCTCTGATATTAAGATTTTATAAGATAAAAGATATAATATTTTCATAGTAATTGGAGTTTCTCAACATTTTCACAAAAAAATTTCGTCTCGACATAGAGAAATTTTGAAATTTCTCTAGCATGATCATAGAGAAGTTTCATCGAGGGACTTTAGCTAATAAAAAACACATATTGGATCTCTCTTACTATTCAAAGTTGGAGATGGATGTTTTATTGTAACGCCCCGAAAATAGTTACAATAATCCAACTCCAAACAACTAATACAAGGTGATATAATTGAAATGATAAGCTTTCATTAATATATAAAAGGTGATAAGGAATGAAAACTAAACAAATATTCATATGCCTTAACGGCTTACATCTTTCTAAGCCAAGGCTTGGGTACATAAAAAATGAGTCATAAGCTCCATACAAATAAAGCCCTAGGTTTGTACAAAATTTAAATACAAGATAAACAAAACTAAGCTTTCAGCTCCACAATCCTCCCAAGCTAAATCCTTGGTAGAGGCATATCATCAGCACCTGAAAATGATTTTCCCAAGTAGGGTGCGTCAAAGTCCAGTAGAAACAATCTAACACAATGTATGAATCTTAACAAAGATATATATATAATACGCATATCCAATGCCCACGATAAAATGCCATGTCATATCAAGCTTTATATTTCAATTCATTTGATATCAATTCATAAGTCATTCACCATTTCATTCAGACTACCAAATTGAGGGTACACCTCAGTGGGTCTCTAACTAACGCAACCATTATATAAACATTTCCACTTACCATTTTACGGATATTTTGTTCGCGAGAATCAGCACCCATGTATACACGCAGTTTTCGAAACTTTCACCGTGGACACACAGGCCTACTTAATTCAATGAAGTCCATCCCCTTTCTTCTCCTAAATATGGAGGACATCCCATTTTTTCTCCCAAACATCATACATTTACAATATATTAAAAACATAGTCATATTCAATGATAACGAATAAGAGATTAGTTTCAATTCACCTAATCTTCATGTAATTTATACAACAATCATAGCTATCCTCACCAATAGCTCAAAACAGATATTTCTTAACAGATATACAATCTCCAAGACAGATAAATTATCCAAATTTTCATAGGTGAGAGGTATTACATATCCAACTCCACCATTTATATAAATACCCATCCAATTTCATATTTCCAATACCAATTCCATTTATTTCTACAAAATAACTATTTGAGACATTTTAAGACAAAACTACATTTTCTTCCAAAATCCATCTCGGGTATCGAAATCAACAAATTTATCATAACACAACCTCACATCTACTCTCATAATCATTTTTAATATATACATTTGAAAACCCCTCTTTTGATTTTAAACCAAAACCTAGGTTTGTTCAAATTCATTCCAAATTCTAATATTCTATACACATCAACAAATAACTAAGTTAAAACGCATAGAGGAGTGTAGAAAGTCCCTATCTCAAGTTTAGAAGACGAGCAAAGCAATGAAGAAACGTCAAAGACACTGAAACCAAGTCTTGTTCGTACCAAAGTGAAGCTCTTAAGACGCTCTACCTCTTTTCCAAAGACACTAGAGTAGAGAAACCAACGGATCTAGGTGAAAATGTAAAGAGAGAGAGAGAGTTTAGAGAAAGAAGCTCTAGACATAGGGTTTTGAGAGAAAAAGATGTGAAAAAGTGATGTAGAAAGGTTCTGCTGTGAACTAATATACATACAGTCAGCTCAAGCGCAAGAAGTGACGCTCAAGCGTCTGACACAATAAGTTATTCCACTCGAGTGCAAGAAGTCTCACTCGAGTACAAAATACACACTCCCAGTAGTTTTGCAGACAACAGACCAACGCTCAAGCGTAGAATACACTCTCCTAATAGTTTTGCAGACCTGCAAAAGTACTGAGAGTTTACAAAGCCCACTCAAGCAAAGTGACGCTCGAGCGAAGGACCAAAATTCTGGACAACAAAAGTTTGAAAACCAAGCTACCAACCTGCTTAAAACGCAACCAATACAACCCAATAGCCAAAATCAAGGAAGTATGAGGGTAAAAAGACATGAACAACACTACGGAACCACGAAACTCGAGTTCAAGATACAAAAGGGTCGGGTTAAAACCAGAATTGCTATATTTACTAATTGTCCCATTTTAAAATGGCTTTTTGACCATTTCAAGAGATAATGAAAATTATTGTATTTAAGAGTGTATTTTTTAATTGTATAAGAAAACGTGCAAAAAATTCATTAAGAAAATTTATCAGCTTTGCTAAGAATATAAAATTAATCTCATTCCATGACTTGAATCAATAAAATTTTAATGTTAATTTAAAAAATCATATTTGTTTTTAAATTAAATAATTCAAAAAAATTAGTATATCTTTATTATATTTTCCTATCTTGGTTTCTTCAGTCATAAAAAAGACATGACAGCAGTGTCGAGGACGAAGACATGATGAGCCTCCGTCGAGCATGTCTCCTCAAGAACAGGATGGAAAAGAAAGTTCACTATAAGGTTTCGGGTCAACGATTCCAATTGGTGCTCAAATCGCAACAGTAATGCTCTATTCTGCAGTTCCTCTTCAAGTTCTTCGAATTCTATTTCCGATGCGCTCTCAATCTCATCCTCTGACACTGAGTTTTGATGGAAATCGCGGACTTATTGTTTCATCGAAATAGTGTCAAGAATGAAGAAATAAGAATTGAAGACTTCTCCAGTGACTTTTTCTTGGCATTTCTCATTCCCGCCATTAATGGAACGGTGTATTTCATCGAGAAGATTGATAGGTTTTGAGGATTTCTTTTCATTCTATCTTCTCTCAATGATTTATGGCTACTGTACATTTCTTCTCTGTACATATATGTATTTTTGTGCACGTCTAGTATATATATCAATTTCTTAAATAACAAAGAAAAACAAAAGAGAGAGACAGGACTAGTAGACAGGGTATCAAATGATGCCCTCTGTTGTTTTTCAATCTATCTTCTTCCAAATCTTTTTCTATTGTTTTTTGCTTCTTTTCTCTGTTCATCATTTGATCCCTCTCTACTAGTCCTGTCTCTCTCTTTTTCTTTTTTTCTTTGTTATTTAAGAAACTGATATATATATTGGACATAGACAAAAATACATATATGTATAGAGAATAAATGTATAGTAGACATAAATCATTGGAAGAAGATAAATTGAAACAAAATTCTCGAAACTGATCATTATCTCCTACTCTTTACGACGAAATATACCGTTCCATCGATGGCAAAAGCGAGAAATGCCAAGAAAAAGTCACTGGAGAAGTCTTTAATTCTTGTTTCTTCATTCTCGACACTTCTGCAGTGAAACAATAAGTCCTCAATTTCCTTCAAACTCAATGTTGGAGGATGAGATTGGGAGCGCACCGGAACCAGAATTCGAAGAACTTAAAGATGAACTGAAGAATAGAGCATTAGTGTCGCGATTTCAGTACCAATTCGCATCATTGACCAGAAACCTTGTCGTGCACTTTCTTTTCCATCTAATTCTCGAGGAGACATGCTCGGTGGAAGCTCACCATGTCTTCGTCCTCAACAGTGCTACCATGACTTTGTTATCCTTCAAGAAACAAAGATAGGAAAATATAATCAAGATATACTAATGTACCATTTCGAGGATTTCTTTTCAATCTATTTTCTTTCAATGATTTATGGCTACTATACATTTTTTCTTTGTACATATATGTGTTTTTGTGCATGTCCAGTATATATATATATATATCTATATCAGTTTCTTAAATAATAAAAGAAAAAAAGAAGAGAGAGACAAAACTAGTAGAGAGGGGATCAAATGATGAACAAAGAAAAGAAGCAAAGAACAAGAAAAAATGATTTGGACGATTGGTGTTTTGTAGAGAAAGAAAAACATATCTTTCTCTTTACAAAAAAATAATCTCCTAAATCTTTTTCTCTTGCTTTTTGCTTCTTCTCTATTTTCTTCATTTGATCCCCTTTATACTAGTCTTATCTTTTTCTTTTTCTTTTTCCTTTGTTATTTAAGAAATTGATATATACACTGGACATGCACAAAAATACATATATATACAGAGAAGAAATGTACAGTAGCCATAAATCATTAAGAGTAGATAGATTGAACAGAAATTCTCAAAACCCATCACTCTCTTCCAATCTTCTTGACGAAATATACCGTTCTATTGATGGAGGGATTGAGAAATGCCAAGAAAAAGTCACTGGAGAAGTCTTCAATTCTTGTTTCTTCATCCTCAACACTACTGCGGTGAAACAATAAGTCCTCGATTTCCCTCAACATTTTCATAGAAAAAATTCGATAAAGAAAATTGCGTCCCAACATAGAGAAATTTCTCTGAATTTCACAAAGAAATTTTGAAATTTCTCTGGTACGATCATGGAGAAGTTTCATCGAGGGACTTTAGCTAATAAAATATACATATTGTATCTCTCCTACTATTCAAAGTTGGAGTGGGATGTTTTACTAATTTTTCCATTTTAAATGGCTTTTTGACCATTTTAAGAGATATTAAAATTAAGAATGAATTTTTTAATAGTATGATAATACGTGAGGAAAAATTCATTAAGAAAATTTTTGAGCTTTGCTAAGAATATGAAATTAATCTCATTTCATGACTTGAATCAATAAAATTTTAAAGTTAATTTCAAAAATAATATTTGTTTTTAATACAAATATTTCGAAAAACATTAGTATATCTTGACTATATTTTCCTATCTTTTTTTTTTTCTTGAGGGAAAACAAAGTCATCGCAGCAATGTCGAGGATGAAGACATGGCAAGCCTCTACCAAGCATGTGTCCTCAAGATTTGGATGGCAAAGAAAGTTCATGACAAGGTTTATGGTCGACGATGCCAATTGGTGCTCAAATCGCGACACTAATGCTCTATTCTTGAGTTCCTCTTCAAGTTCTTCAAATTCTGGTTCCGTTGCGCTCTCAATCTCATCATCGAACACTGAATTTTGCAGGAAATCAAGGACTTATTGTTTCACCGCAATAGTGTCGAGGGCGAAGAAACAAGAATTGAAGACTTCTCCGGTTACTTTTTCTTGGCATTTCTCATTCCCGCCATCGATGGAACGGTGCATTTCATCGGGAAGATTGGAAGAGAATGATAGGTTTCGAGGATTTCTTTTCAATCAATCTTCTCTCAATGATTTATGGCTACTGTACATTTCGTCTCTATACATATATGTATTTTTGTGCATGTCCAGTATATATATCAGTTTCTTAAATAATAAAGAAAAAAAAGAGAGAGACAAGACTAATTGAAAGGGGATCAAATGATGAATTGAGAGAAGAAGCAAAAAACAATAGAAAAGTCACCGGGAGATTGGTGTTTTATAGAGAAAGAGAAAATTCTTTCTCTTTACAAAACACCAATCTCCCAAATCTTTTTCTATTGTTTTTTGCTTCTTCTCTTTGGTCATCATTTTATCCCCTCTATACTAGTCTTGTCTTTTTCCTTTTCTTTTTTTTCTTTGTTATTTAAGAAACTGATATATATACTAGACATGGACAAAAATACATATATGTATAGAGAATAAATGTATAGTAGACATAAATCATTGAGAGAAGATAGATTGAAAAGAAATCCTTGAAAGCCATCATTCTCTTCAATCTTCTCGACGAAAGCGGGAACGAAAAATGCCAAGAAAAAGTCATCGGAGAAGTCTTCAATTCTTGTTTCTTCGTTCTCGACACTACTGCGGTGAAACAATAAGTCCTCAATTTTTGTCAAAACTCAGTGTCGGATGATGAGATTGAGAGCGCAACGGAACTAGAATTTGAAAAACTTGATGAGGAACTGCAGAATAGAGCGTTAGTGTCGCGATTTGAGCAACAATTTTTATCGTCAACCAGAAACCTAGTCATGAACTTTCTTTTCCATCCAATTCTCGAGGAGACATGCTCGGCAAAGGCTCGCCATGTCTTTGTCCTCAACACTACTGCCATGACTTTCTTATCCCTCAAGAAACAACGATTGGAAAATATAGTCAAGATATACTAATGTTTTTCGAATTATTTAATTTAAAAACAAATATGATTTTTTAAATTAACTTTAAAATTTTATTGATTCAAGTCATGGAATGAGATTAATTTCATAGTTTTAGGAAAGCTTAAAAGTTTTTTATTGAATTTTCCTCACATTTTCTCATACAATTAAAAAATCATTCTTAATTTTTATTATCTCTTAAAATGGTTAAAAAGTCATTTTAAAATGGAAAAATTAGTAAAACATCCCTCTCCAACATTGAATAGTAAGAGAGATCCAATATGTATTTTTTATTAGCTAAAGTCCCTCGATGAAACTTCTCTATGATCGTACTAGAGAAATTTCAAAATTTCTTTGTGAAATCAAAGAAATTTCTCTATGTCAGGACGAAATTATTCTTTATCGAATTTTTTTTGTGAAAATGTTGATGGAGATCGAGGACTTATTATTTCAGCACAGTAGTGTCGAGGACAAAGAAACAAGAATTGAAGACTTCTCTGGTGTCTTTTTCTTGGCATTTCTTGTTCTTGCCATCGATGGAATGGTACATTTCGTCGAGAAGATTGGAAGAGAATAATGGGTTTCGAGGATTTCTTTTCAATCTATCTTCTCTCAATGATTTATGGCTACTGTATATTTGTTCTTTGTACATATATGTATTTTTGTGCATGTCCAGTATATATATCAGTTTCTTAAATAATAAAGAAGAGAGAGAGAGAGAGAAAGAGAGAGGACTAGTAGAGAGGGGATCAAATGATGATCAGAGACAAGAAGCAAAGAAAAAGAAAAAAAAGATTTGGGCAATTGGTGTTTTGTAGAGAGAGAGAAAAACATATCTTTCTTTTTACAAAACACCAATAACCCAAATCTTTTTCTCTTGTTTTTTGCTTCTTCTCTCTGTTCATGATTTGATCCCTTTATACTAGCCATGTTTTTTTCTTTTTCTTTTTCTTTTTTCTTTGTTATTTAAGAAACTGATATATATACTGGACATGCACAAAAATACATATATGTATAGAGAAGAAATATACAGTAGCCAAAAATCATTGAGAGAAGATAGATATAAAAGAAATCATCGAAACGCATCATTCTTTTCCAATCTTCTCGATGAAATTTATTGTTCCATCGATGGCAGGAACAAGAAATGACAAGAAAAAGTCACCGGAGAAGTCTTCAAATCTTGTTTCTTCATCTTCGATACTACTGCTGTGAAACAATATGTTCTTGATTTCCCTCAACATTTCCACATAAAAAATTTGATAAGAAATCTTTCATCCTGACACAGAAAAATTTCTCTGATTTCACAAAGAAATTTAGAAATTTCTCTGGTATGATCATAGAGAAGTTTCATCGAGGGACTTTAGCTAATAAAAAATATATATTGGCTCTCTCCTACTATTCAAAAGTAGAGAGGAAAGTTTTACTAATTTTCCCATTTTAAAATGGCTTTTTGACCATTTTAAGCGATAATAAAAATTAAGAATGGATTTTTTAATTGTATGAGAAAACGTGAGGAAAATTTATTAAGAAAATTTTTGAGCTTTGCTAAAAATATGAAATTAATCTCATTCCACTATTGGAATCAATAAAATTTTAAAGTTAATTTAAAGTTAATTAAGAATGTAAATCGAAGACTTATTGTTTCACCGCAGTAGTGTCAAGGACGAAGAAACAAGAATTAAAGACTTCTCCAGTGACTTTTTCTTGGCATTTCTCATTCCCGCCATCGAAGGAACGGTACACTTCGTCGAGAAGATTAGAAGAAAATGATGGCTTTCCATGATTTCTTTTCAATCTATCTTCTCTCAATGATTTATGGCTACTGTATATTTCTTCTTTGTACATAAATGTATTTTTGTGCACGTCAAGTATATATATCAGTTTCTTAAAAATAAAGAAAAAGAAGAGAGAGACAGGACTAGTAGAGAGGGGATCAAATGAAAAACAGGGAGAAGAAGTAAAGAACAAGAGAAAAAGATTTGGGAGATTGGTGTTTTGTAAAGAGAAAGACCAAAACACCAATTGCCCAAATTTTTTTTTTCTTGTTCTTTACTTCTTCTCTCTGTTCATCATTTGATCCCCTCTCTACTAGTCCTGTACCTCTCTCTCTCTCTTTTTTTCCCCTTTATTATTTAAGAAACTGATATATATACTGGACATGAATAAAAATACATATATGTACAAAGAAGAAATGTACAGTAGCCATAAATCATTGAAAGAAGATAGATTGAAAAGAAATCCTCAAAACCTATCATTTTCTTCCAATCTTCTCGACGAAATAAACTATTCCATTGACGAATGAAAAAGTCACCGGAGAAGTCTTCAATTCTTGTTTCTTCGTCCACGACACTACTGCGGTGAAACAATAAGTCCTCGATTTCCCTCAACATTTTCACTAAAAAAATTCGATAAAGAGGAATTTCGTCTCGACATAGTGAACTTTCTATGATTTCCTAAAGAAATTTTAAAATTTCTCTGGTATGATCATAGAGGAGTTTAATTGAGGGACTTTAGCTAATAAAAAATACATATTGGATCTCTCCTACTATTCAAAGTTGAAGACGGATGTTTTACTAATTTTTCCATTGTAAAATGGCTTTTTGACAATTTTAAGAGATAATAAAAATTAAGAATGGATTTTTTAATTGTATGAGAAAACGTGAGGAAAATTCATTAAGAAAATTTTTTAGCTTTGCTAAAAAAATGAAATTAATCTCATTCCATGACTTGAATCAATAAAATTTTAAAGTTAATTTAAAAAATCATATTTGTTTTTAAATTAAATAATTCAAAATAATTAGTATATCTTGACTATATTTTCCTATCTTTGTTTTCAAGGGATAACAAAGTCATGGCCGAAGTGTCGAGGACGAAAACATGGCGAGCCTTCGCCGAGCATGCCTCCTCAAGAACTGCATGGAAAAGAAAGTTCACGACAAGGTTTCTGGTCGACTATGTCAATTGGTGCTGAAATCATGACACTAATGCTCTATTTTTCAATTCCTTTTCAAGTTCCTCAAATTATGGTTTTGGTGCACTCTCAATCTTATCCTCAGACACTAAGTTTTAAGAGAAATCGAGGACTAATTGTTTCACCACAGTAGTGTTGAGGACAAAGAAACAATAATTTAAGACTTCTTCGGTGACTTTTTCTTGGCATTTCTCGTTTCCGCCATCGATGGAACAATACATTTCGTCAAAAAAATTAGAAGAGAATGATGGGTTTCGAGGATTTTTTTTTCAATATGTCTTCTCTCAATGATTTATGGCTACAGTACATTTCTTCCCTATACATATATGTATTTTTGTGCACGTCTACTATATATATCATTTTCTCAAAAGGAAAAAGAAAAAGGAAAAAGAAAAAGGAAAAAGAAAAAGGCAGGACTAGTATAGAGGAAATCAAATGATGAACAGAGAGAAGTAGCAAAAAACAAGACAAAAAGATTTGAGAGATTGGTGTTTTGTAGAGAGAGAGAAAGAGATGTTTTTCTCTCTCTCTTTACAAAACATCAATTGCCCAAATCTTTTTTTCTTGTTCTTCGCTTCTTCTCTCTATTCATCATTTGATCCCGTCTCTACTTGTCTTCTCTCTCTCTCTCTCTCTCTTTCTCTTCGTTATTATTTAAGAAATTGATATATATACTAGACTTGCACAAAAATACATATATGTACAGAGACGAAATGTACAGTAGCCATAAATCATTGAGAGAAGATAGATTGAAATGAAATCCTTAAAACACACCAATTCTCTTCCAATCTTCTCAACGAAATGTACAGTTCCATCGATGACGGGAACGAGAAATGCCAAGAAAAAGTCATCGGAGAAGTCTTCAATTCATGTCTCTTCGTCCTCAACACTACTGGGGTGAAACAATAAGTCCTCGATTTCCCTCAACATTTTCACAAAAAAAATTCGATAAATAAAAATTTCGTCCCGACATAGAGAAAATTTTCTAATTTCACAAAGAAATTTTGAAATTTCTTTGATATGATCAGAGAGAAGTTTCATCGAGGGACTTTAACTGATAAAAAATACATATTGGATCTCTTCTACTGTTCCAAGTTGAGGGATGTTTTATTAATTTTCCAATTTTAAAATCGCTTTTTGACAATTTTAAGAGATAATAAAAATTAAGAATGGATTTTTTTAATTGTATGAGAAAAGTTGAGGAAAATTCATTAAGAAAATTTTTGAGCTTTGCTAAATTTCATTCCATGCACAAAAAATCCATATATATTTTCATGGATTTTTTGTGCATGGAATGAAATTTAGCAAAGCTCAAAAATTTTCTTAATGAATTTTCCTCGCGTTTTCTCATACAATTAAAAAATCCATTCTTAATTTTTGTTATCTTTTAAAATGGTCAAAAAGCCATTTTAAAATTGGAAAATTAGTGAGACATCTCTCTCCAACTTTGAATATTATGAGAGATCCAATATACATTTTTTATTAGCTAAAGTCCCTCGATGAAATTTCTCTATGGTCATACATATTGGATCTCTCCTACTATTCAAATATACCATTCCAATTAGTGCTCAAATCGCAACACTAATGCTCTATTCTTCAGTTCCTCTTCAAGTTTTTCAAATTCTGGTTCCGTTACGCTATCAATCTCTTTATCCGACATTGAGTTTTGAGGGAAATCGAAGACTTCTCCGGTTACTTTTTCTTGGCATTTTTCGTTCCCGCCATTGATGGAACGATAAATTTCGTCGAGAAAATTGGAAAAGAATGATGGCTTTCGAGGATTTCTTTTCAATCTATCTTCTCTCAATGATTTATGACTACTTTACATTTCTTATCTGTACATATATGTATTTTTGTGCATGTCCAGTATATATATTAGTTTCTTAAATAACAAAGAAAAATGAAAAAGAAAAAGACGGGACTAGTATAGAGGGGATCAATTGATGAACAGAGCGAAGAAACAAAAAACAAGAGACAAAGATTTGGGAGATTGGTGTTTTGTAAAGAGAAAGATATGTTTTTCTCTCTCTCTACAAAACACCAATCGCCCAAATCTTTTTTTCTTGTTCTTTAATTTTTCTCTTAGTTCATCATTTGATCCTCTCTCTACTAGTCACGTCTCTCTCTTCTTTTTCTTTATTATTTAAGAAACTTATATATATACTGGACATGCATAAAAATATATATATGTACAGAGAAGAAATGTACAGTAGCCATAAATCATTGAGGGAAGATAGATTGAAAAGAAAAATATATATATGTATAGAGAAGAAATGTACAGTAGCCATCATTCTCTTCCAATCTTCTCGATGAAATATACTATTCTATTGATGGCGGGAATGAGAAATGCCAAGAAAAAGTCATCGGAGAAGTCTTCAATTCTTGTTTTTTCGTCCACGACACTGCTGCGGTGAAACAATAAGTCCTCGATTTCCCTCAACATTTTGACAGAAAAAATTCTATAAAGAAGAATTTCGTCTCGACACAGTGAAATTTCTCTATTTTCGTAAAGAAATTTTGAAATTTCTTTGGTATAATCATAGAGAAGTTTCATCGAGGGACTTTAGCTAATAAAAAATACATATTGGATCTCTCATAATATTCAAAGTTGGAGAGGGATGTTTTACTAATTTTCCCATTTTAAAATGGCTTTTTGACCATTTTAAGAGGTAATAAAAATTACGAATGGATTTTTTAATTGTATGAGAAAATGTGAGGAAAATGTTCAAAAAGACATTTTAAAATGGGAAAATTAGTAAAACATCCCTCTCCAACTTTGAATAGTAAGAGAGATCCAATATGTATTTTTTTATTAGCTAAAGTCCCTTGATGAAACTTCTCTATGTCATACCAGAGAAATTTCAAATTTTCTTTGTGAAATCAAAGAAATTTCACTGTGTCGAGACGAAATTTTTCTTTATCAAATTTTTTCTTTGAAAATGTTGTGGGAAATCGAGGACTTATTGTTTCACCGCAGTAGTGTCGATGACAAAGAAACAACAATTGAAGACTCCTTCAGTGACTTTTTTTTGGCATTTCTCATTCCCTTCATCGATGGAATGGTAATTTCATCAAGAAAATTAGAAGAGAATGATATGTTTCGAGGATTTCTTTTCAATTTATCTTCTCTCAATGATTTGTGGCTACTATACATTTTGTCTTTGTACATATATGTCTCTAAATCTTTAAGGCAAAGATCACCACCGCTAACTATAGGTCGTAAGTAGGGTAATTTCTCTCATGTGTTTTTAACTGCCGCAAGCCATAGGCTACTACCTTCCCGTCTTGCATCAAAACACAACCCAAACCTTCCCGTGAAGTATCACAGTACACTAAATAGCCTAAACCCCTCTCTAGAATAATCAATACTGGAGCAGTGGTAAGTCTATCCTTGAGCTCTTGGAACGACTTCTCACAAGTCTTATTCCATACAAACTTAACTCCCTTCCTCGTCAGTCTAGTCAACGGTGAGGCTAGCCTAGAGAAATCCTTCACGAACTGACGGTAATACCCGGCTAACCCCAAGAAATTACAGATCTCAAAAGTATTCTTAGGTTGTTCCCTATCTTGGATGAATCTACAGTCATCCCTTCTCCAAATACCACATGGCCTAAGAATTTAACTTTTCTCAGCCAAAATTCACACTTCCCAAACTTAGCATACAGCTTGTGGGCTCTAAGTAACTCAAGTACTACCTGCAAATATTCCTCGTACTCCTCCTCAAAGGTTGAGTAAATCAAGATGTCGTCCACAAAAACGACCGCAAAATGACCTAGGAACACACGAATGATCCGGTTCATCAAGTCCATAAACACAACTAGTGCATTGGTGATCCAAAGGGCATCACTAGAAACTCATAATGGCTATACCGCGTACGGAATGTCGTCTTTAGGATATCCTCCTCCCTTACCCTCAATTGGTGATAACCTGATCTCAGGTCTATCTTAGAAAAGAAACAAGACCCCTTTCAACTGATCAAACAAATCATCTATACGAGGCATTGGGTACTTGTTCTTGATAGTTACCCAGTTCAACTTCCAGTAATCTATACAAAGTCGCAAAGCACCATCTTTCTTCTTGGCAAGAAGAGTCGGTGCTCCCCATAGTGAAGTACTAGGGCGAATAAAACCCTTATCTAACAATTCCTGGAGTTGAATCTTTAACTCACTCAACTCGGCTGGTGCAAATCTATACTGTGCCATAGAAATCGATGTCATGCCAAACACTAAATCAATAGAGAATTCAATCTCTCGGTGAGGTGGTAAACTGGTAAGATCATCCGAAAAAACATCTGGGTACTCACAAACTACCCTTGGCAACTCAACTCGGTCTTCATCACACTCAATACTCAGGAAGTTGGCAAGAAGGCAACTAAGTTCACTTCGCTCACGCGGATCATATACCAGTGATAAGACTCTATCCACTCGGTCCTCCAAAAAATAAAAGCAGTCACCGTTCAGGGTACATACAGTAACCCTCTGCCGGAAGCAGTCTACAACAGCCCGATATAAAGACAACCAGTCTATATTCAAAATAACATCAAAGCTAGACATATCAATCAATACAAATGCAAAAAGAAGTCGGTGACCGGCAACCTCTATGTCACAACCCCGACACCTCTACTTTAAAATAATTTCACCACCAATAGGTAACTCTACACAGAGAGGAGATGCTAACTGAGCCAACTCTAATTCCAAAACCGATGCAAATGCAGACAAAATAAATGAATGTGATGCACCTGTATCAATCAACACATTAGCAACCGAATTGAAAAACAAGAAGGTACCTCTCACTACCGAAGGCACTGGTACTAGATCTGCACGATAACAACATACATATGCCCTATTGGCCTCTGATCAACCTGCTTCCCTTGGAGCATATGCCTGATGTACTAACTGAGCCGACGAGGCTCCCTGGTTGGCCCTCAAGGCCTATGCTGATTGTGCAGACTGGTGGCTCTGTGTCTGCTTCGAACTAGACGCACCAGACGTGTCACCCAACTAAGGGCAAAATCTCTTCATGTGCCACGCCTGCCTACATTGATAACAAGTGAGCGACTGCCCTCTCCTCTAACTCTGGCTCTAAGAACGAGCCGATAATGGTACAGACCGTTGCCTTCCTCCTCTTTGCGGGCAAGTTGGAGATTTGTGGCTCAACTGACCACACTTGTAACAAGTCACATCTCCCTGACTGCCACTTTTAGAACTCGAACTCGATATTGGAAAAGTGGACCTCGACTGCGCTCCCTAAGACGACTGAGGGTTAGAACCCCTCTACCTCTTGTTGTCTCCCGGATTATCTTGAATTCTCGTGGAGCCCCTCATTCTCTCCTCATCCATCTACATAATGGTCTCAAGATGGGTCGCCGCCTCCACAAAGCGCCCATAATCTCTAATCATAGACCCAGCCACTCCGAACATGAGTCCAGTCTTTAACTTCTTCTCAAATTTCAAACAATGGTGCTCCTCAGTTGGCACGAGTTTCGGTGCAAACCTCTACAAACTGGTGAATGTGGCCTCGAACTCGGCCACTGGTGTGTTAAACTGTACCAGCTTAGAGAACTGGTCTCTCAACTTCTCCCTAACAGTGGAAGGCAAAAACTTGTCCTAGAAGGCGTCAATGAAAGCCTTCTTAGTCCCTTCAATGTGCCCTCGCGTATACTTCCACCATTGACCCGCGTCTCTCTTCAGTTGGAAGGACGCCAAGGTCACTCTCAAACCTCCGTCTTCGATGCCGAGCATCTTAAATGTCTTCACCATCTACTTTAGCCACTCATCTGCCTTCAGTGGCTCCTTGGGATCACCCAAAAATTAGTCTGGATTTGACCGAAAAAACTCTCTTCAGAAAAGACGGCCCTGCTTCAGCTACTTGGGCCTGGATTTGATTCTCAACTCTGAGAATGTCCATGGATTCCCGTAATGCTCTGGCCATTTCGCGAGCTAAGGCACCCGTGGTCTATTGGCCGACCAGTTCAGCCACATTGGCCTGCCCAACCCCTTCTTCCTATGCCGGAATATCATCCGGTAAAGGCGCCTTGTGCCTCCTAGGCTTACCATGCCTACCACCACCACGTCCTCAACCTAACATCCTAATAAGGGTAACAAAAAAGATTGGCACATTCACAAATGTACCGAAGCTAACTCACGTCCTAACACAGTGGACAACAATAATTCACTACACATAAACACGTAGTCACGTAAACATATATGAATTTCATTTCCGGATAATGACCGTCTCGCGGCGTTACTAGAGTTCCAATTAGAAACAACAATGATCAAGTGCTCTTCCAATAGAACTTCTAGGAACCCGTGGACTCGACCAACATCCTAGAAATTAAATCTTGTACACATATAATCACATAAACATGTTATCATATAAGCACACCTCGTTCACACTAAAGTCTCTAGCAAGCAAGACAAACCCATTGTGGTACTAACCACTTCCCACGTAAGCAAAGTATTCAAACCCGGTACGCTCTAATACCAAGTTGTAACGCTCCGAAATAATTACAATAATCCAACCCAACATAATTAACACAAGACAACATAATTGAAATATTAAACTTTCATTAATCTGAATTGTTATACAAAAGTGACACATGCGTCATACATTCATAAATAGCTCATCCTGAATCTACAACATGTGTTACAAGTAGTAAAGGGAAATGAAAGCTGAACAGATATTTATATGCCCTAAAGGCTTACATCTTTCCACTTTATTGCTTGGTTACAAATAAAGCCCCTAGCTATACAGAAAAGAATACACAAAAGAAAGCTTTTGCTCCAAAGTCCCTCCAAGCTATTGCCTTGGTGGCAGCATATCATCAACTCCTGAAAATGGTTTTTCCCAAATAGGGTGAGCCAAAACCCAGTGGAAACAATTTAATACAATATATGAATCTTAATAAAGATATAATTATAATGTGTATATACAATGCCTGTGACAAAACATATATTTACTACATGATCATAAAGAACCAAATTTTATAACTCAATCCATTTCTTTCAATTCATTTCAAGTTAATTTATTTTATCTCAATTCATAAGTCGACTTTATTATCTTCCAGACAACCCAACTAAGACCATAACTCAGTGGTTCTCAAATCAACACAACTATCACACAAACATTTCAATTTTGCAATTTTATGAAAATTTCGTTCGCGAGATCAGCACCTATGTATACGCGCGGTTTTGGGACTTTCACCCTAGACACACCAGCCAACTTAATTCAATGGAGTCCATCTCCTATCTCCTCCCAAACATAGAGTACATCCCATTTCTCCTCTCAAACATCATACATATATAATGTATTAAAACATAGTCATATTCAATAACAACTAACAAGAGATTAATTTCAATTTACCTAATCCTCATGCAATTTCTACAATAATCATAGTTATCATTTACCGATAGCCCAATACAGATATTTCTAAATAGATATTCAATCTTTAGACAAATAATTCATTCAAGTTCTCATAGGTGTGAGGTAATACATATCCAACCCTACCATTTATATCAACGTCCATCTAATTTCACATTTACAATACCAATGTCATTTATTTATACAAAATAAATATTTGAAGCATTTTAGAGCAAACTTTCATCTTTTCCAAATATCAACTCAAATGCCAAAAATCAACTATGTTGTCACAATATAACCTCATTTTCAAACCCCATAACCATTTATATCACATTTACTAGAAACCTCTCTTTTGATTTTATATCCCAAACCCTAGGTTTGTTCCAAAATACTCTTAAATCTCACCATTGTTACACAACAACTAATAAGTAAGTTAAAAACCATATAAAAGTGTAGAAAATCCCTACCTCAAAGAGAGAAGACGAGCAAGACAAAGATGAAACTTCAAAGATGCTCAAACCCAACTCTATTCGGATCAAAATGGAGATCTTGAGATGCTTTCTCTTTTTAACAAAGGCGAATGGGTGGAGAAATCACTAGAACTAGGTGAAAATGTAAAGAGAGAGTGTGTTTTAGAGAGAGGAGCTTTAGATCTAGGGTTTTGGTGGAAAAAGATGTGAAAAAGTGATGTAAAATGAGGCTGCTGCGAACTGATATGCGCACAGTCTACTCGAGCATAAAAGTTGACGCTCGAGCGTCAGACACAACAAGTTGTTCCGCTCGAGCGCAAGAAATGTCCGCTCGAGCCAGAATACACACGTCCAGTAGTTTTGCAAATAGAAAAACATCGCTCAAGTGCACACCCGCTCGAGCGTACAATACACTCTCCTAATATTTCTGCAAACCTGTAAAAGTACTGAGAGTTTGCAAAGCCGCTCAAGCACAAGAAGTGCCACTCGAATGAAAGAGCAAAATTCTAGGCAACAAGAGTTGGGAAAACGACCAACCAATCTGTTCCAAACACAGCCACAACAATCCCAAAGCCAAGTTTAAGGGAAAAGAAGATAAGCAAGACATACTCAACAATACGACACCAAGAAACCCGTATCCAGATTACAACAAGGGTCGGGTCAAAATCGGAATCGCTATATATTAGGAGTATGTATTCTGTACTCGAGCGAAGCTTCTTACGCTCAAGAAGAACAACTTATTGTGTCTAGCCGCTCGAGTGACACATCTTGCGCTCGAGTGGGCTGTGTGTATATCAGTTTGTAAAAGTCCTTTTTTCACCCCTCTCTCTCTAAACATTTCAAAACCCTAAATCTAGAGCTTCTCTCTTTAGAACTTATCTCTCTACAAATACATCAAGATCTATCCATTTCTCCACCCTACTTCCTTTGTTAAAAAGGTAGAGCTCACCTAGAGCTTCGTTTTCATCCGAATAGAGTTGGATTTCGGCTTTTTTCTGGTTTCTTTACTCTCTCCTTGGTTTTCTAGCTTCGAGGTAAGGATTTTCTACACTCTTTTATGATTTTTAACTTAGCTACTTGTTTTTCATAAATAATTTTGTGGTTTTGGATGATTTTGAACAAACCTAGGGTTTTGGTTTAAAATCAAAAGAAAGGTTTTCAAATGGATGTATGGAAAAATGATTGTAGAAGTGGAAATGAGGTTGAGTTGTGATAAAATTATTGATTTTGATACTTGGATTAGATTTTGGAAGGAAAAGGAGATTTGACCTAAATGTTTCAAATATTTATTTTGTATAAATAAATGTAATTAATGTTAGAAATGTGAAATTGGATGGATATTGATATGAATGGTGGAGTTAGATATGTATTATCACTCACCTTGAAATTTAGAAAGTTTATCTGTATTGGAGATTTTATATCTGTTTTGGGCTGTTGGTGGAGGATAGCTATAATTGTTGTAGAAATTGTATGACGATTAGGTGAATTGAAATTAATTTTTCATCTATGTGCATTGAACATTGTTGTTCATTTAATACATTGCATATGTATATGAACTTAAGAAAAATGGGTGAATATTGGAAAGAGGTGTGTATCACCAAATTAAGTTGGCATGTGTGTCCAAAGTGAAAGTCTAGAAAAACGAGCGTATACATAGGTGCCGATTCCCACGGAAGAAATATCTGTAAAATGACAATAATAGTGTTTATATAGACTATATTTACATGGGTGCCGTTTGACAATTTTCTGCAGACGAAATATCCGTGAGAGGTTGTACTAGTTTGAGATATTCCCTTTGTTTTCTATTATAAAAAGCATGACTTGAGAATTGTGAACTCAACTGAGCATGGCATTGTTTTCGAAAAGAAAATGTAAAACGTTTTGATAAGGGCATCGCATGTGCATAAAGCCTTATATCTTTGTTAAGATTTATATACTGTGTTAGATTATTTCTACTGGGTTTTGACTCACCCTATATGAAAAAATCATTTTCAAGCGTTGGAGAGATGCCTCCGCCAAGGCAGTAGCTTGGGAGGATTGGAACAAGAGTTTCATTTTGTTTACTTCTTGTTAGTATTTTGTACAAGCCTAGGGTTTCACTTGTATTGGATTTAAATCCATTTTAATGTAACCAAGAACAGTCTTGACCTTCAGGGCATTTCTATTATTTGTTTAACTTCTATCTCATATTTTTGTTGTTGGCACATACTATAAATTCAGGGTTAGGACTTATGAATGTATATTTGCATGTGTCTCCTCTTTTGTACAACTACGTCTCATATAATAGAATGATATTATACTCGGATTTATAGCAAAGAGACATTCCATTAATAAAGGCAATGAAACCTCCAAAGTTTCATCTGAAAGTTTTGAATTTTAGTAATTAAATAAAAATATTTACACATTTCAAAAGAAAAATTAATTAATCTATTTAAAAATCAAAATATAGAAATTTGAAAAGAAAAATTAACTAATCAGTTTTAAAATTTAAATTTTGTACCATTAAAATATAAGAATCAATTCACATCTTCCATAATTTTTTTATCTCGATGTTTAATAATTTTATATATATCAACATTCCAATCTATATATTTATTTATATTATAGCAAAGAGACATCATTTGTGGATCTTTTTAATTTTAAGTCAATTTCTTTCGGGACAGAATCAAAGCAACTTGTTTATAAACATAGCTAGTAAAAAAATAAATAAAAAAAATTGAAAATAAAAGAAAATGTCTGAAGTATTCAATGACATTTTTAAAACTAAAAGCTATCTTAACAAGTATTTTGTATAGAAATGAATGCCCCTAATTCAACTATATCATTTTGTACAAGAATGTTGTATAAATTTTCTGCTCATATAACTTACTAACTCAGTATTTCATTATATTGAGATACATTGTTAAAAAAAAAAAAAAAAAAAAAAAAAAACCTCAATTTGTATAGCACTAATAAAATAAAAATAGAAATTAACAGATCATTTCTGCAAACTTCAGCGCATGAAAAACTAAATTGAACATTCAATTTAAATACAAAACTCTAAATCTATATGTACTTTTTGGTAAGTACCTTCAGTATTTACAAATATCTAACTTCCCATTTCTCATAGGAATTGGCAACCCCTCCATGTAATTACTCTTGCTCTTGATCTCTGAAACAGTAACTAGAATGTCAATGTAATCACCTCATTCCTGATAAATCCTAGCATTACACTGTCAATCGACGTGCCATTTAGGCCATTTGGTACAATGAAAAACATTTCTGAAAAATAAAATACAATGGCAATGGTAATGATTACGACGATGGCAACATGCCCAAGGAGAATTGCCTTCTAGAAGATGAAAAGTCATGAAAACATAGAGTTGTGCCCATGAGTTGCCACCTGAGAATTTTTCCACATCTCATCTTCAAGTTTCTCCGGAAAAGAAAGCACATACCTTTCTGCAAGAATTTCCAACCATGTTCAGAATTTGCTGGGTAAACTCTTCACTTATTCTCAAAATAGAATGCCCTCTTTAATCGTCGTTAGCAGCCATTCTTTGATAAAGTTTCATACAAACAATCTTGTAGCAAAACAACATGATTTCATCCAGATACTGAAGCAGGACTCACTCTGCAAACCTCGGTATTAAAGCCACAATCCATTAAAAACAGCAGCCAAGCTCTCTGCTGTTCAGAGAGTCGATCCCTGGGGCCTTTAACTTCAACAAGCTTAGCTTCACCACTATAATCACCATGGAAGCACCATAACAATAAATCAGGCATTCCACTAGACCAGCTCCGGTAACCTTGAGCCAAGTGCCGGCAGATTGAGGCCAAACAAGGGCCACCAATGCATGTCACGGCTGCCCGAAGCTCAGATAGTGAATGTCGGTCCCAATTAACTCCGCGACAAGCTGTTCCTAGATGTGATTCCCATGATGTAATAAGGATCTCTTCAGCCATTCCATCATAGATTTTTTCAAGTAGTGGTTCTAGGAGACTCTTTCTTGCTTCATAGAACCCATCAGTATCCAAATCTAAAGGGGCGGTCTGCAAAATGAATGGACTCGATTTGAAAAACGAAGCAGTAGAAGAATCTTTTGACAAGGAGTACGTAAATTAGATATATGTATAGAGAGAGGAGGGAGAAGAGGGGAAAAAAAAAAAAAAGATAACAGAATTTGTTACTTTGTCAACTTTTTAAGGGGAGAATGATGTAACGCCCTAGGTGTTATTGAATGACATGCATATTTCATTTCATACTTAAATGAGTTAAATTGATTAAGCATCCTTAGATGAATTTTTGAGACATGGTTTAGAAATATTGTTCTTTAACTATCATGCACCCATGGGTGGAACCAGGATTACAGTATTGGGGGGGACCAAAAGTAAGGTATAAGAAAGTCTAAGCGGTCAGATCAAGTCCAATTTAGACAACTAAAATCAACAAATCAATATTAAAACTAAGCTGATAAATAATTAAAAAAAATGCATTCCATGAACTTAAATTTCAATGATTTACCGCTAGCAAAATGCAAATGAGAAGTAATATCACATAGTTAATCTAGTACATGGACGGTAATAAATTATACATCACATTGCGTACACACAATTTTGATGAAAAGAACATAGGAGTTCGTCGCCAGGTATTTGACCAAATAGGATCGTCCAGTTCCTATAGAATCTATCACTAAAATACCCCTAGAGGGGGACAATAAAGCACACAAGCTGTACTGGCACCAACATTAAGGGAGTGTCATGAGAATAAGCGTAAAGGACATTTGTAATCTTAAGAACAATTATAAAATTAGACATGAGAATGTTCCCAACCACCTCTAAGGCCTCGTTTGGGAACATGCTAATTTAGTAACTTTTTGGCTATTTGGCTAAAATATGAGCTAAAAAAAACTAGTATGTTTAGGATGACTTTTTAGCTTTTTACGAAAAGATGTGCAAAAAGTAGAGAGAAAAGAGAATCTTTGACTTTTTGGTATGGGTTGTTGGCTTTTTGGCTTTTTGGCTTTTTTAGTAACTTTTTGACTTTTTGGCTAAACCGGCCTGTTGCCAAACGAGACCTAAGCTTTCTTTCATTCTCTTCTATAAAAGAAATAAGCTACCTCAGAGCTAAAAAGGTCCATTATTAAATTTGGGAGTTGAAACATACTTGAAAAAGAAAAACCAAACATGTCAGCTTCACACCTACTAAAGTGCTTTACTCTTAAAAAGTTACCTCATTTTTGTTAAGTAAAAGAAGCTAGGTGACCCATGTAGAAAAAATAAATGAGGCTTGACAGTTCCATTTCAGATTATCTCCAAATCTAAAAGGGAATACCATGACTGGATAGATGAATATAGTATGAAGTGCATCCAAGAAAAGTAACATACATTCACTTCAAATGTATATGCCACAACTAAGAACCATCTGAGTCATCTGACCACAAAGACGATAAGCATCAACTTCATCAAAAAAGCGAAGCAACAACAAGAGATATGGTAATTTCCTCAGTAAGAAGTACCTGAAATCTAGTGCGAAAGACATCTGGTACATCGGAAAAAATAATGTCCCACAAAAGAAGCCCAAAAATAGTCAACCAAATGCCACTCTCTGTATGTACACCCTGCCACCCGCTCCTTCTCCGGCATAATATTGCATAGCAAGCTGCTCAACTCCGCATTGTTCTCCATCTTCACCATAGAACCTGCTCTTCATCCCAGTCCTACAGTTCAATGGTCTCCCCTGAACATGCACCTAAATTATCAACAAATGAAAAATAATCAAAGCCGCAATTAGATAAGCATTCACGTTTGCACATCAACCCTGATAAAACCCATAGACATAAGATGACTCAAATTTAATCAGCATGAGAGAGCTTAAAAACACAACCCTTAAAAAATCAAATTCGCAATCACCTCAGTGATCTTCCTCTTGACAGACTCAGAAAAACTGGGAGTTTTCCAGCGCCTTGGTGGTTTTCCCAAACATAAAACGCGCCTTTGCAATGCTGTTCTGGAACCAGCACGAACCCATGGATCTAGTAACCCATCTTCAGCAACCGAAAGGCTCTCATTGAGACAACCCAGATGCTCCAAATCAATTGACAACCTCAAAGTCCAATATCCTCTTCTTCCATCAGAGATAAAATTAATTAGCAGCTGCTTCAATAAATTAATTGCATCGTTGTACCTGAGAAGGGTAAACAATTATCCAGTCCAGCGACTATTTAATAAGCAACAAGTAGGACGCAAAGAATAGACCCCTCATTAATATCTAGCAGATTATTAGAATCAACCGCAATCTCCTGTGTTCAGTAGGTTTTCTTTTTTATTATTGGCGCTTTAAGCTTTTGTCATTATCATAAAAATGGAAGAGAAAAAAAAGAAGTGATTGGCATCCTAGGGTTTTATTGAATATGGTAATTTTCAAAAAATCTAGACAGGGACGCAGTGGTGATGCGATAACAACCAAATTTACATTTTTATATATACATGAAAATAACAATTTCATTTTTTAAGTTACAAATACATTAATATTTTATTATGTTAAACAAGGAAGAAATCATTTTCCCACTTCTATTATGTTGGGAAAGAAGTGTGAATTAAAAGTTTTAATATCTATTTTTTAAATTTTATTCCCAAACAAAGTTGAAGGTCCAAAGTTGGGAATAAAATTAAAACTTTTTAAACCCGTGGGAATAAACTTTATTCCCAAAGAGTTTAACCAAGGATGGAGGCCTGTGCACGAAGTTTGAAGGTCCAAAGTTGCATAAATACTAGGGCACCCTACATCGTTTACATTTATGGGGCACCGTGTCCCCAACCAACCCCCTCAGTAAATCCATGCCATGAATGAGAATTTGGGTTCAAGTATGAAGGCAACCTTTGAGCAAATAACTCGAACATTTTGTACACAACCACCCCTCCCAACACCCTGGATTACTGCCAATAACACACAGTGATGTCATTTCAAGGATAATTTGTCCACGCATAGGCTGTGTTTGGAGTATGGATTTGGGTAGGGATTTGGAAATGGAAAGGGAAAGGGAAAGGGAAAAAGTATGAAATGTACGTATATTTCTTTCACATTTCACCTACCTTTACCCTTTCCCAACACTCTTGATTACTGCCAATAACACACAATGATGTCATGTCAAGGATAATTTTAGTCAACATATAGGCTATGTTTGGAGCATGGATTTGAGTAGGTACAGGAAAGGGAAGGAAAAAGGGAAAAGGTGTGTGAAATGTAGGTATATTTCTTTCACATTTCACCTACCTTTTCCTTTTCCTTTTCCTTTTCCCTTTCCCTTTCCCTTTCCCTTTCCAAATCTCTACTCAAATCCATGCTCCAAACACAACCATAGTGTAGTGATGCAATAATGCAGCATGTGAGAGGCAAACAGTTGAATACTATTCCTATAGAGATTTCCTTGTCCTATGTGCCAGTTTTTGTTATCTTGCTAGTTTTATTATTGTTCTTTGAGATGAAGGTACAATGAAATTTATGCGATTATTAAATATAAATACATGGATGATGGTATGAGTTCATTATCTCAAACCAAAAACCCTATTTTGTTTACTCTCTTCACTTATTCTTTCCATCAAATGTTAAATACATGGGTGTTGGATGAGTTCATTATCTTATACAAAAATCCCCTATTTTGTCTTACATTCTTTCTTCTCTACTCTACTCTTCTCTTCTCATCTTCCTTCCCTTCAATTTTTGATTAATGATAAATTTGAGATTAGTGAAAATTTGTTCTCTAATGCTTCTGTCCATTGCTATCTTCTCCTTTTTTTTCCCAATCAATTGCCTCTCACATTTAGGATCAGCAACAGCAAAGGACAAAACATGCAGTAGTTTCAAAGTTGGGCAACTGACAACTTCAGCAGATATAGAAACCTACCACTCAAACTGTTAGCAATTAGCTTCTTTTTTCTTTTTTATACTTTTTTTCACTCTTTTTTCTTTTTGTGTGTGTGTGTGTGTGTGGAGCCTACAGGGGAAAGGAATTACATGAACTGAATTTTTTAGTCCCATTCTTCATCTATTTAACTTTTATTACATATTAATGTGCACCAATGACTGTCCATAGAAAATATCCTAGTTCTAATAGGCTGAGACAAAAATGAAGCCAATAAAAATGATTAAAAAGGAAGCCACTATTATTCAAGTGAAACTAAAGAAAAATAGAATTTGAAAACAGAAAAAGCAGAAGGAAAAATGTCACACAAAAGATCTTGTCATTGTTTAGAATAAAAGCATTAAAAAAAAGTAATAAACCACAGCCATACTTCTGACCTTCGCTCACACTCAAGAAAAGAGACACCTAGCAAAACCACCTTTGAGTAGACCCACAAAGCTGAAAAGCATGAAAAACATTTCACCAGTGATTCAGAAGTGGATGATTGAGTTGCTCTACTAGAAGAGTTGGATATACGGGAGCCAGATAACTCTATGCATCTTAAAACCAACTCATTGTTATTTTCGTCAATAGACTGATCCATTATTTGTGCCACTTCTATGGCCTGTACAGGTAAATGTTACAATCAGTACAGGCAACAATAATATTCCAGATAGAAATATGTCAATACATCAAATGGGGACTAAACTGGGTGTAGTTTTTTATATAAAAATTTGTCCATACCTCTTCATAGGCAAGCAAATCATTGCGGCTTGAGAAAATTTGGTTTGAGATTATACAATTGTAATTTGGATACTTGACAATCCCCAAATCCACAAGTAAAAATGCTGACAAATCCTGTTCTCCATTCAGGAAGAAAAGCCTCTGTATGAAGCAACAAAATTCATGGGTGATTTTTCAGAAGTAAAATCATATACTGGATTCCAACTTGTCACAAAGTTCTGATCAATCACCTCAGCACGCCAAATAAGGGATTCAGCTGATGAAGATATCTGAATACATGTTCCTGTTTTCTCCAAAACCACATTTGGTAGGCCTGGGCTGCATAATCAACAAATGAAAACCAAAAACAGTAAATACAGAACTTGACATGCCCTATCAATTCACAAACTCAATAAATCGGAAAAGAAAATCTTGTATACCATAATCCATCTGCATATGAAGAAAGAAGTGATGTAATAAAATCTTGCTTTCTTGAACCAAAATTGCATTTCTGATGACTCAACAGAAGTGGGGTGGAAAAGGAAACAAAGAGTACAAGCCAAAGAAAAGAAAAGTTAAAGACTTAACAGATGACAAACTAAAAAGTACAGTGTTTTTAAATAACACAAATTCATGACTAGAAAGTTAAAGAAAAAGAAAATTACAATTTTATCTATTGCTAAAAGTAATTTTTTTTACTCAGGAAGTCCAGTGGCAGAGACCGGACTTATCTTAAAGCAACATTGTTAGTCCTTCAATAAATATATGTTTGCCTAGAATGAGAACTCAATGTTATAATAGGGACAGGTACTGTAGAAACATATTTCTATAAAAATCAAATTATACTCCACAAAAAATTTAGTCAATACACCAAAATGACAATCCGTACTGTCTGCCTAATTCTCCCATTAGCTTTGAAGGGATACTCCTGCTCAAAATTAACATGGTCAAAAAATAGGTGGGATGCAGGCATTTAACAAGCACTCTAGCTAAGTCTGCCTCATCAAGCTCCATAAAGCCTGCATCAAGCTAAGTAAAGTGATGCCAGCGAAGCAATTTCTCAAAAGTAGCCAGACAATTAAAAGCAGTCACAAGCATAAATCATGTCATGCTAACATATTACTATACTACTTAAAAGTTTTACTACAGATTTAAACTTTCTTTTTTATATTACTTTATCCTTAGCAGCGTTATAAAAGGCACACCTACGTACAAGTCAAATCCAAGCACAAGACCGGGACCTTGCCCATAGCCAGGCAACACAATCTGAAGGAAGTGCGTGGCTGGGTGAGATGCAATATATGCACTTGATGGGCTTTGTTTATATTTTACATTGCTTTGTTTTTTGTTGAGATCTGACAATTGATGTAAGTTAAAATACGGTGCAGGGGGATTTTAACTCTTAATATACACAGTACATTCAGCACCAATCACAATAGGGCGAAAAAGAAAAAGAAAAAAAAAAAAACCAAGTCACTGAAAAAACTGCTCAGCGCCTAGTTAGGGTTTTCTATCATGAAAATCAGGTTAAATGTACTCTGTAATGGCTTGTGTAATTAAGAGTTGTAATCCCCTGTGGCTGCACCATATATTAATTTAAATCAATGGTCAAATCTCAACAAAACAGCAAAGCCCATCAGGCGCACAACCTCACCTAGTTGCGCACCTTAGGCGTGCTTCCTTCAAATCGTGTCGCCTAATCATGTGCAAGATGCTGGTCCTGCACCTGGACGAGCCTAGCGCCTTTTATAACACTGCTCTAACAACTTTACAACTACATTTCTAAGAGTGTTCCAACCCTTTGTGAGAGAGTGCAGCCTTCAAGAAATGTTTGACCCGTATCTGTCCACACAGTAGTCTTGCACTGTGTAGTCATCAGAGGCCAGTGCAACACTTTAGGAGCATATACTATGGAATCAATCAAATTTAGAAGGAACCACCCATAATGCTCCAATGAGTACACGTGAGCATTAAAAACAACTTGAAGACGAAAATTCTCTTTTGGTCACATTAGGTTAGCAGGATGAGATGGGATTTCTCGGAATAAGATAGGAAATCATAACCAGCAGAGTTTTCCAATCGCACAAGTGGACTAGAGATTGAATTAATAAAAGTATATCCCTGTCTTCTGTGGAATTTCATCAAACAGTTAGTTTTAATGGAAAAATCTAAAATTCAAGATTTAAAACTCTTAACAGCATTTCACATTTTTTTAATGGTCGAAACCATTAAAAAAATCTAGGCTCTGTCCAGTTGAGTTTTCTGAATTTTTTTAAAACTTAAAAACTAGTTTGACAAAAATAAACACACACACACACACAAAAAAAGGATATTTTTTTAATTTTTATAAAAAACAAAAAGCCATATGAAAATAATGTGTTTTCTATTTTTTCACCAACCTAGTTTTAGAAAATTCTTATTCAGAAAACTCAACCAAACAGAGCCTTAAACTTTTTGGTACAGCTCGGTTGCCGGTGGACAGCGGGTGTCCAGCGACTGGCCTTCTGCTCCATCCAGTCATCCAACCATGAAAAGAGGGGGTGAGGAGCAAGTCAATGCAGGCTCAACAGGTTTCTCTCATACCTGCTGAGTAAACCACATCTGTTACTAATAATGAAGTTCAATGGTTGTGAATGCTTGTTTGGAAAAAGGGCCAGATAGTCCAAACTCAACAGACAGAGATAAACCATGACAATATTCATTCCATCAAGAAAATTATCAAGAAACTATATTACACAGTTCTAGGCAATAACAAAATGATGAACATTTTTCTAAACATACTGGTAATAAAATACTCACTTCTTCGAAAGAACAGATAATCAAATGTCGCTAATGCACACATTCATCTCAAAGAGGACAAATCCAAGGGGTGATGTAATACTGATTTTGAAGTTAACCTTCCGAGGATAATAATTCAATAGTCAAACCAATAACAAAAACATGAATACATACATAATAGAAACCAATTTAACTGTAATTTCGGGGTTAGATATGTTTGGCAAATGCAAACCTTTTTAAGCTTACACAAAGTTTCATGTAGCTCAGAAACAGTAAGCACATTTAGAACCTCCTTCAAGTCATTATCCTGTAGGTCACTGATGGACCCAACAGAATGAATATAGCCCGTTGCTATATTATGACAAGATAAATGAATTTTCTGTTAAACGTGAAGTTGCTATCAAACATAGCCAACTTGAAATTTTGGCAAGATAAGAGATTAGATGTATAATTAAGTCATAGAATTGAATTACCAGAGAGTTCCTTGCATGATTGGTTGCAATCAGATATTTCGGGGTAGAAAATATTAGAAATCCGAAACCATGGCCGTGAAGTGAGAAAACCACTACATAACTCAGAATGAGAGATAACTCTCAGATTATGTTTGGATTATGCTGGTGCATGAACATTTGAACCACTTCCAAGCATATAGAACAAATGAAGAATTCAGCATGAAGAATAAACCAAACAGCTCATGCACAGTTCACTCTTAGCTAAATAGCCAGTTTTTTTCCATTTTATACTTGTAAAAGCTAACCGACTTTGAGCAACTCCAGTTCATCTCAGATTGTCTCATGAAGTCACAACATGGTACAATAAGTGCAAGTTTGTTAAGGTTAGCACAAGAATATGAAAAACTGGTTTTTAGGAAGACAAGTCCAAGAAAGAAAGCAAGAAACTGGTTTATAGGAGGACAAGTCCAAGAAGGAAGGCAAGAGTTGACTAAACCCAGTAAGATGACACATGTAATTTGGCATGAGATTGATACCACTTGAATCTAATTATTATGTTTTGGAATAGGGGTTTCCTATTCTATTTGGATTCATACCGCACTCTCCTTTGCAGGACTCCACTGACCACTTTCCTATTTCACCATATTGTTTGTTTGATGAGAGACAAACTTGAGGGATGATAATGATCTCACTCCCTTTTATATTAATCAATCAAAAAACTGTTATAAAGGAACTAAGGCACTAATTAAGGGAGTCACAATAATCCAAATAAGGAAACAACAATCAAAATAATTCTAACATATATCTAACACTCCCCCTCAAGCTGATGCAAAAATATCTCTCATGCTCAGCTTGTCAAGAATATCATGAAAAGGTTTGCTTCAAACTCCCTTGGCGAGGATATCTGCAAGTTGTTTACCAAACTTCACAAATGGATTACATATTGTGTCACTAATGAGCTTCTCTTTGATGAAATGACGATCAATCTCAACATGCTTTGTCCTGTCATGTTGAACCAGATTGTGAGCTATGTTGATAGTAGCCTTATTATCACAATATCGCCTCATGGAATCTGTTTGGTCAATTCCCAAATCATGCAATAACTTGATCCACAAGAGCTTACACACACCTTGTGTCATAGCTCTAAACTCAGCTTCTGCACTAGACCTGACAACCACATTATGTTTCTTACTTCTTCAAGTAACCAAATTACCTCCAACAAAATTACAAATACCCTGAAGTGGACCTCTTATCAGTTACTGAGCCTGCCCAATCAGCATCTATATAAGCTTCCACACTAAGATGATCATATTTAAAAAAATAAAGACCTTTTCCAGGAGAAGATTTCAAGTATCTCAAAATTCTTATAACTGCATCCAAGTGTGTTTCATGAGGAACATACATGAACTGGCTAACCACACTAACGACAATAGCAATATCTGGAAGAGAATGTGATAAGTAAATGAGCTTACCCACCAATCTCTGATAACTCCCCCTATCAAGGGCTGCTCCCCCACTATCATCACTAAATTGGGTTCCAGTGGTATGTCACATGTTTTGCTTCCAAGCATCCCTATTTCTTTCAACAAGTCAATGACATATTTTCTCTGATAGATGAAAATCCCACCTTCGGATCTAGCCACTTCAATCCCCATAAAGTACTTTAGGTTCCCCAAGTCTTTGACTTCAAACTCACTTGCCAAATGCTTCTTCAACAGAGGAATTTCCTCAACATCATCTCCTGTAAGCACTATGTCATCCACATATACAATGAGAGTTGTAGTCTTACCATGAGAGGAGTGTTTAACAAACAGAGTATGATTAGCCTAACTCTGTTTGAAGCCATATTTCAGCATTGCCTGAGTGAACCTCTCAAACCAAGCCCGAGGGGACTGTTTGAAGCCATATAATGATTTCCGAAGTCGACACACCTTTCGCTTAGTTTGACGAGTTTCAAAGCCAACAGGAATGTCCATATACACCTTCTAGGTCACCATACAGGAAAGCATTCTTCATATCAAACTGATGAAGTGGCCAATCCAGATTAGCTGCCAAAGAGAGAAGAACTCAGACTGAATTATCTTTGCAACTGGAGCAAATGTCTCTTGGTAGTCTACCCCATGAGTCTGAGTAAAATCCTTTGCCACAAGTCGAGCCTTATACCACTTAATTAAACCATATGTCTTGTGCTTCACAGTATACACCCATTTGCATCCCGCAGTTTGTTTGTCCCTAGTTAATTTAGTCAAATCCCAAGTGCCATTCTTACAAAGTGCTTTCATTTCCTCTATCATGGCAAGTTTCCACTCAGAGATAGCAAGAGGATCCTGAAAATGATTAAGTATACTGACAGAGGAAATTTTTGACACAAAGGCTTTATATAAGGAAGACAAATGAGAGTAGGATACAAAGTTAGAAATAGGATAATGAGTACAAGATCTTACACCCTTTCGTTTGACAATAGGTATATCAAGATCAGTAGTCTCGGGAATAGTAATATTAGTGGACTCAAGGGAAACACGAAGGTTATCTAGATTCTCATCAGGAGAAGAAAACAGCAATGGTTGATCAGAAATGGTTTCTTACATCCAAGTAACATTTTATCTTTCTTTGTCCCAAACAAACTTGCCCTTCCCTGTCCTTAATGACAGCAGATTCTGTATTACTAGTAACATTTGGTTCACCCTGGACAATCTCCTCAATTGGTAATGATCCAAAGGCAACAGGAATCTTTTCATACCAAGACTCTCCCTAAAGGGATGACTATGACACCGGACAGGACAAGAAATAAGATTGGAATTTGAAGAAGGTGACATCTATGAAGACAAACCACTTACGAGATGGAAGGTGATAACATTTATACCCATTTTGAGTTGGCGAGTACCCCAGGAAAACACACTTGAGAGAGCGAGAATCCAACTTACCCCAAGTAGAGGAATGATTATGGACTAAACATATACAGCCAAAGATCTTAGGGGACATGGAAAACAGAGACTCAAAACCTAAGAGAACCTAGAGCGGAGCTTGTTTTTGCAACACTCGGATAAGAAGACGATTAATGAGATATGCAGCGGTGAGAACATCCTTGCCCCAGTAGGATCGAGGTACACCCATAGAGAAACACATACAGTGAGTCATATCAAGAAGATGACGATTCTTACGCTAAGCAACCCCATTTTGCTGAGGGGTATTGGTGCAAGAAGTCTAATGGACAATGCCACGTGTGGAAAAATATCTCGCTAACGCTGAATCAATATATTCACCCCCATTATCAGAACGCAAGATTTTTACAACTACACCAAATTGAGTACCAATCATTTTATAAAAATTTTGGAATACAAAAAAAACTTCACTTTTTTCTTTCATGAGATACACCTAAGTAATACGAGAAAAGTCATCTATAAAAGTAACAAACCATCTATGACTTTTCAAAGATACAACACGAGATCCCAAACATCAAAATATAGCAAGTAAAAAGGTACTAAACTTTTATTAAGACTCGGAGCAAAAGAAGCTCTGTGTTGTTTGTCAAGTTGACACGACTCACAATGAAACTCAGAAACATTATTTTTAGGAAAAACAGAGGGAAATAAATGCCTACTTAATAAAAAAGACAAATGTCCAAAATGCCGATGCCACAGCCATAAGTCTTTCGTGGCGGTTAGAACCTGGACGGAATGCTGAGCCATCTTGTCTGTTTCATCTAGGATATAGAGACCATGTTCCATTCTACCACTGTCAATCGTCCTCCTCGTGACAAGGTCCTAAAACACACAATGATTAGGAAAAACAAGCACCCTACAGTTCAAATCCCAAGTAAGACAACTCAATGATAAAAGATTAATAGAAGTTTGGAACATGTAAAATAGAAGACAAAGGTATAGAAGGAGTGGCACGGATTAAATCTTTCCTAGAAATAGAAGAAATAGTACAATCTATAATCCTAACTTTGTCTTGACCAGAAGCGAGCTTATAGTCTGAGAAAAGATCAGACGACCTAAACATATAATCTGAGGCACCAGAATCAATAATCCATGGTAAAGACTTATGGGATAGAAAAACACTAGGAGAAGAGACTAAGTTACCTGTGTGGGCAAATGAAGAGGAAGATGCACTTGTAGGAGTAGTGGAGGATCGCCGATCTAGCAAGTGATGCACAACATCCTCAAGCTCAGAAGTAGACATGTTAGACATAGCATCAAAAGTCTAAACACCCAAAGCACCCAACTAAACACTCGGAGCAAACTCATGTGAGTCAACTACACTAGACTGATGGGCACAGGAATTAGATCCACGTCCTCTAGATCAAGCTAGTCTAGGTAGTGGACACAACATCCCAAATATCCGAGGTAGTCTCCATGGACAAGTAGCCCTCACTAATATATGGGACCATGGAATGTATGAGCCATCTTATAATCAAGGAGTTGGTAATCTCCCATTGGTCATAACCACGATCGGTGATTCCTAGTGCTTGGACTTGCCCATCAATATAACCCATCTTCCCCCTACTCTTTAAGAGAAGTGTCAAAGACTATGACCACGTAAGGTAATTCTGACCATTAAATAAAGAGCTAGTGATTTTGAGGCTAGGATTTTGGTTTTCAGATGTAGTAGTCATAATGGGACTCTTCTCTTTAGGTGGGTGAGAAGTAGTGGTAGATTCACTAGACAGGTCAACCATTTATACTCTACTATCACAACCAAAAAATTCTACACTAATCACAATGACAGAAAGATAGAATGAACTGAAATCAACTGGACCAAGCAATATCAATCACAGACCATGGGCAAAATCAGTCAAAGCTGAGAATAAATTGACCCAGAAAAATAAGGAACAAAAAGAGAAGAGAAACCTTCGATCAAAACAGTGCTTGGAAGAAACTCAGCAAACAAAAAAGGATTCCTCTAATAGAAAAAAGAGCAGATGGTTTACTCACACTATAGGCCTAATCAAAGAAGCTTGTGGGACGAGGTGAAGTCGAAAGGCAGACCCAGGGAGTTGGGTGGTATCGCAGGTCACTCTAGATGGGCCAGTTGAGGTCGCTAGTCACTCCAGAGGTGGATAAGTGTATCACGACGAAGACTAAAAGAGTATGGGTCAGTAACGATGAGGACCAAGAACTGGGTGAGACACGAAGAGGACCGGGGCTGGTTCGTAACCCCTAATTGGGCATGATAGAGGCTCGAAACTCACCCTGGTGGAGTCGGTTGGTGTTTGGTGATGATAGGTGTTGACATCTGGTGATAAGAGGTAAGAAATGAACCCTAAGGCTCTAATACCATGTTTGTTTGATGAAAGACAGACTTGAGGGATGATTAAGTGATCTCACTCCCTTTTATATTAATCAAACCAAAAACTATTACAAAGGAACTAAGGCACTAATTAAGGGAATCACAATAATCTAAATACGAAAACAACAATCAGAATAATTCTAACATATATTCTAACAAATCTCTCCCATCATTTCTTCCATCTTTGATTAGTTCCATTGATTGTGACTGAAATCAAGACCATGTTGGTCTTCACTCTATGTAGAGTCATTTTGCAGTGCTTGTTAAATTGCCTGTTGGCCTTCAGCTAAGTGGTGAAACAGTATGTGATGCAACAAATTTTAGGTTTGGATGATGCCTCCGAAAAAATATATATATTTCAATGGAAACAAATGGAGTTGAATGAAAAGTCTCTTCCTTTAAAAAAGTTTCCCCTGGTAAAGTACTTCAGCAATTGAACGTGGACACGTAATTTTTCAAAAAATGAGGGACACGACATGCTGGAGACACATTTAATATATATAATTTTATTTATTTATTATATGTCTAAAATAAAAAGAAAATCATTGATTATTATACAATTACAATAATAATAAAATTAATAAACACATTTCTTAAATTTTTTTTAACAAAAAATGAGTTTTTTTAAACAAAAATAATTTATTCTATGAATTTTAGGTTTAACAAAAATAAGGATAAAAAAAAAGGAGGGGAAAATTAGGAAAATAAAGGAGAGAGAAACATGAGAGAGCGAGAGCGAGAGAGAGAGAGAGAGAGAGAGAGAAACGGGTGAATCAAGAAAAAGATAGAACAAAAAAAATATAAAAAGAGAAACAAAAGAGGAGAGAGTGAAATCAAAAAAGGCAGAGAGAGAATTAGAGAAGACGAAGACGAAGACGAAGACGAAGACAAAGACAAAGACAAAGACGAAAAAGGAGAGTAAAACAAAAAAGGGTGGAGACGAAGAAGAACAGAGAAGATGAACGAGACAAAGAAAACGAAGAGGAGAAGAAGAAGAAGAAGAAGAAGAAAAAGAAAAAGAAGAATACCTCAGGCTTCTTTGATTGATCTAAATAGGTTAGGGCTTCTTTCTCTCCCTCGATCTCTCTCTCTTTCTCTGTCTCCTCTCCTCTCTCAATCTCTTTCTCTCTTTCTCTGTCTCCTCTCCAACAGTTAGGGCTTCTTCGATCCACCACACGCATGTCCAAAAAGCGCATCTGTGTCCGACACGCGTCCAACACTCGTACACAAGCCCTAGGTACGTGTCGATGCTTCATAGATTGTGATTGATTTCAGCATCAGATTGTAGCACAAGCTCTAATAAACTAAAGCAAGCTAGGTGCAAGCAGAATAGATTTAACACAAGAACAAGGTGTTCAAATACACCATCCAAATGAACCGAACCAAGCCAAGCTTGGAATCCTTTAGAACTCAGTTCATCTACAGCAATAGTATGAACCATCAAGATAGGGGCAAAAGGCGCCATCCATGTATTCTGTCCCACCATCACTATGAAGGATCTTAATCTTAGTGTCAAATTGAGTACTAATGTCTTACAAAACTTTTAGTACGAAGCAAATACACCCAAGCATCAAACCTCACTGAACATAAATCTTAGGATATTGCGATACATATCCAAAAGTCCGGTGTGGGTATGGATATATATCCTGAACACTTCTTATTTTGCATAGTGTAGAATATTCTTAGATAAGATAATGCAAATTATTTAGAAATGTACTTGACATTAAATAGAATATAAGAAAGATATGAAATTTCTCTCATCAGTTGTATGAGGCAAGAAATATTTCTTTACTAGCAAATGTGAATTTTTCTTCTTCAAACATCATATAAATTAGAGTATCCAAGTGTCTAAATTGGGTACATGTGTCAAACACATATCCCACAACCTTACTCTCATTACATTCGGTGGACACATCACATGGGTGCTCTGGGGGAAATAAAAAGTCCACATAACACTAATTGTAATGGTAACACATTTCAAAACATAGTTGAGTTGAACTTGAATAACTTTATGATATCGGATGGCTAATTGCTATCTTAGATATGGGTGAAACTTCAAATTACTTTGTTACTTCTGATATATACATATATTAGGTGAAATATCACATAGTTGCTCCTATAAATTAAAAATGTCTTGGTATTATACACATAAATGTTTCTAAGTTTTCAATACTTCTTTAGTCTGCATGAACTTAGAATTAGTTTGTTACATCTGTAAATCATGAGCATCCTACCATAAATGAATATTCCAAATTTTCTCAGATTTTGTTAACAATCCTGTATGCTATCAGAGTGATATAAATGGAAAACCATGACAATACACAAGCTTCATTGCATGAGTGAGTCACAATAGAAGCAAAACGGCTCAAGTTATTTCTCTTTCTATAAAATTGCTAAGAAGTGAGAATGGATAACTTACAAACATGATATATTTAACTAGACAACCAAACAACAGAACAGGAAAAATGTACAGTAATATAAAACCTTTTCTTGTATACAGCCGAACAAAGAGTCTCTGGCTATCATCTGAAAGTGAAGTTAAAGTTTCTGTCAACAGAAAACATATTAACATCATTGTAAGTTGATAATTTGTCAGAAAGATTATAAATAATGACATCAACTAAAGAAACCAGTACCCAAGAAAATCCTTTCATCATAGCTGAAAAGATGAGGATAGCTCCTTAAAACCTCTTGTATCAACAAAGAAAAGTTCTGCTGATATTTTGCCATGCTCGGTGGGTGAGACTTTGCAGATTCAGCTACATGGAAAGCATTTTTCCACAAAGATTTAACAACCTGAATACCGTCATATTCCTTTTCACCAAAAAATATCTCATTTTGACATATGATTTGAATTGGGACAACATCAAGAGAATGTTTTGGAACAGAAGTTATGCAGCCCTGCAAGGCAAACACAAGGTAAATATCATGAACAAAAAATCTAGTGATCCAAAAAAATAACAAAAATCTAATAATGTCTGGTTCTCAGTTTTTCATCATAATGAATACTATATATGACATTTTGAGCTGGATTTACAATTAGAAAATAGATTTTCACCTGAACTTAATTATTAGAACTTAGCAAGGTGTAGGTATGTAATGCCCAGGCCCCACATTGCACGTTGTCCGCTTTAAGCTAGGCCCACAAGGCTTTTTAACACATTATTTTACAATAATGGTAAAAAACTATCACTCACAATGAAATTTCACACACTTCACCTAGCAATGTGCGACAAAGTACATGGACTTGGTACCTTCACCTCAACTCATCCATCTTGGCCCCAAGCCACATGAGTCTTGGCTCTTAGATCTTGGATCACCGCAACCCACCCCCCTTAGGGCCACACGTCCTCATGTAGTACCTACCTCACATTTTTGGGTGGTGCTAGCTCTAAAACCATTTTTATCGCCTTGGCCCAACATCATATAATGTTGTCCTCTTCAAGCTAGGGCAGCATAGCTTTAAAACACATTGCGCAATGAAAGTCCAGAGCTCAACACTTCACACACTTCACCAAGCAATGTGAGACAAAGTACATAGACTTGGCACCTTTGCCCTCATCCATCTTGGCCCAAAGTCTAAGGAGTCTTGGCTCTTGAATCTTGGGTCACCACAAGATATGCCAATTTGGGAACATGTGCAGGTTGCAGAAATGTGCGCTCACTAACTATTTTTGAAAAAAAAAAAAGAACAACAAAGGTTCCTGTATTCAGAAACCTTAAGAAATCCCTATGATTAGACCTCAAATTTATGGATTTCAATGAATAAATACAACTTCAGACATCACAAAAAACAAAAACAAAGAAGAATAAGAGTAAAAAGAAAACCTTGTCCAAACAACCTGTTTGCGTAAAATTTTTGATGTTCCATAAAGCTAGCCATCAGTAATTTACAAATGAGAAAAATAAATAAATTTGAGATTAAGAATAACTTATGAGTATTTGATCAATAAAAATGAGAAAACTGAGTTTTACAGAAAAGCTACAGACCTGTGGAAAAATAATGCAACCACAAAATAGGTACACACAAATTTTAGCATGTCATAGTTTCCTTCAAAAGTGATGTTGACCATACAGTTAAACTCACACATATATATAAAAGTATTCGTTACACTCAGTTGTTCAGGAAAAAAATATAACTAGTGTAGCTTCAAGTGGGATAGAACCCTAATGCATTCATTGGCCTTGGTATTGTAGAAAAGATGTCTGGAAACAACCAAATTAAGTAAAAGTTCATGCAAGGCAAAAGACATTCAAATGAAAACACACACACACAAAGGACGAGAGAAAAAGTGAGCAGAAAGGGAATAACTAAGAATCTTCAAATACTAGTTGTGAGTCAGATTTATTTTATCCAGAAGATGACCATGTAAAAACATTCTATTTTCTTTCTGATTTGCTTGAAATCATGTGTATTCTTTGATTGAAAACACTCATAACCACTTAAGGAGCTTGTCTTTTCCTTAGCATCTTCACTCTCCCGCTACCTTATTTATCAGAAACACATGGATGCAATTCTAGCTGTGTAGCTATGGATTGCTTTTACATGAACAATCATAGGCACCTTTTATTTTTCAATGTATTCACTAATCTAGTTACGCTCAGGCAAGTCTCATAGACAATGGGCTTTCCAATTTTTTTTTATTTTTTTATTTTTTATTTTTTTGGCGCAACATTACAGCCCATGTAACTATATTGACCCTAGAAAGAATTATTAGAACTTCATATAGTACATCTTGCAGCAACAAACAATGTTAAAAGAACAATAGGGATACGGCTCAAAATGATAACATAATCTTACAAGATAACAAGGTGGGAGAGCAATGAAAGCATAATCTAAATAAAAAAATATGTAGCAAATCAATAACTAATATTAATTCTGTTGAAAAAGTCAGAATACCTCAAAACTCAAGCAGTAGTTATCCATTAAAGGAGACAGATATTGAGCCAACTGTCGAGGGAGAAAACCAAGTACTTTAAAGCATCCAGAATCTGCAGAAAGAACCTGACTCAAAAGGACCATGCAATGTTTTTAAGGTGAATAAATCTACAGAACTTAGTCAAGTGGATGGCAAAGCCAAAGGGATGGAACCTTGATAGCATTGCAATCCTTAAGATTATCAGGATCCCTCAAAAGTGTGATACTTTTCCCATGATTTAACTCTACATCATCACTGAATTCACGGCCAACAATGAAAGTTTCGAGGACCCTCCCAGATATGTCATCCATAGTTTCAGCCATTTCATATTTGGGCATCTCATTCTTGGGAAGCAATGATGGCAAACCAACCCTGTGGTTGATAACGTCACCATTGATCGGGTTTTCGACTGAACCATCACTGCACAAAATAGACTCTGAATTTAAGAGTGATTTGCACTGTATACTGGCTTTTTCATCACCATCAACAAAGCCATCCAACTTGTCAATAGTATCACATAATATGTTATCAGGACCCTTCTGAACAACATTAGCCCCTACATGATCTGAATCACTCGAGTGAGTTTTAACTTTTGATTGTAAGCAGAAGTTTAACTGAAGAAGTGTGCACTGCTTCAATTTACGTTTGGTTACTCTTGCTAGGCATGTGTCTGAAACCATAGATTGAAATCCATAAGAAAGAATCCATAAGACTGTAGTCAAAATACAAAGGAAACACAATACAAACTTAGAAGCTTGGGAATGAAAACAGTTTAATTATGAGCTACTTATTATGTTGCAAGAAAAGGTTAGGCTTGCCATCAATAAGATGAAATCACAGTAGAGCACCAATATAGAATAGATATTTTTATTGCAAGAATTAAATAACATTTTAGTGAGAATGCAATGGAGTTGCTTACACTTAGCTTTGCACTAGATCCTAGAGATAAGCGCAAATCCTTCAAAATTGAACATATTTCCATGATTTTAGACAAATTTTACCCTCTAGAGTTCACAGAGCAGGAGGAAGAGGATTTGAGAGGGCAACTAAGACATTATGAGGGTAAGATATCAAAAACTTAAAATTTTTTTGAATTGCCAACTACTTCTACATGGTGTTTGTGGTTGGCCAAAACAAGAAAATGAAAGATCTACTTACTTTACATGTTGGTTAGACTTGTGCTTACACTTCCAAGTTTCTACAAAGATAACAAATATGCATTTTCAGCTATGAATGTTGTTAAACTAAAATTTGAAAGAAGATAAAAGTTAATTTTCTCATAAATACTTTCATTGAAAAGGAAAGTTGTTCAAAAGTTTGGTACAGCTTCATAAATGGATTCTATGACATGGATAGTCATCGAGTACCACTTTGATTCATAAATCACTTGATATGGGTTACAAGAATAATTTTTTTGGTGCTATTTTATGACCTAAATTAAGGCCACATGGATTTGCTATAGCTTATATGAGCTACTTATAGTTTTTTTTTTTTTTTTTTTACTAGGTACTGCTTCTGCTTACCGCCTATTTAAAAAAAAAAAAAACTGATTATCTAGAAGTTGGAAAAGGGTTATTAGTTGAAATTTTTTAATAGACATGTTCTTGGCCCCCAAATGAAATCCTGGTTTCATCCCTGCTGGGTATACCTGCATATATGCCCGCTTGTTCATCTCAATAGACAGATTATACAATCACTGAGAGCATACTTTCCAATCAAGACCACCAGCTCTGAATTACTACTAATACAATGACATCTTTAAATAAAAAACCATTAGCAAATAACAACTAAAACATGACATCCACTACAGCAATATACATAATGAATCATATTTATTGAAAAACAAAAATCAGAAGTAGATATACAAACCCAAATGAGAATTAATCATGTAATCTTCGCCGCAAACTGTGTTACCACAAACAGGACAAGTAACCCAATCACGAGGAGCGCAAATCTCAACCACACTTTTATTATCACTTCCACCATCCAAACCTTGCTCTGATGATCCTTCTCCACTGAAAGTCATATTCCCACCATTTTTACCTTCGCAGAGATTCAAAAAGCAGAGATTCAAAAAGCCCTAGAAAATCAAAGAACAACACCATCAATGATTAGAAAATCACAAAACACCTAATCTGATTGTTGTGTTTTTTTTTTCCACATATATATACATAAATGTAGAGAGAGAGAGAGAGTGAGAGTGCCTGGAGGGGGGTGGAGAGAAGAGATTGACGGTTGGGGAGGAACCTCCGGCGCTTGCCGATTAATCGGATCAAGCTTTCTCGTCCAGTTAACATTGATGCCCTAATCTCTGCTGCAGACTTTTCTTGCTTCGCAAAACGTCTATGGACGTAGGTAATGTATTTACTGTGAATGTTTTGTATAAAATAATCGATGAAGGTGTCGTCCCGCCAATTGGAAATGCATTTGGTGTGTGCACCATAAAATGTATGCATTTGGTGTCAGCCGATCCTCACCATGCGATTATCTGGATTAGGTTTCTCCCGAGATCGTATTATTGACTTCCTTGGGCACTAGTTAGACCATCTCCAAAGCTTGGTCAAGTTTTGAGTGAAACCTTCACGTGATATGATTTTAATGATAAATTTAAAATTTTTATTAAATTAATTGATCATTTGTTTATAGTAGATTTTTATAAAAAATTTTTATAAAATTTTTAATTCATCCCAAAATTCAATTTATATGTAGGTTATTTAGTCCGCCGGTCACTAACAGCCACCTGTAAAATTTGATAAAAATATACAAATTCTCTTAATTTGATGAAAAACATAAGGTATGTTTGGAACGATTTCCATACTATGATTCTACCCTCACATTCCAATATGATGTTTAGATAGTATTCTCAAATCACATTTTCACAACATTTAGAAAACTCTGTGTGAGGCGCGATTTTCAAAAAAAAAAAAATCAAATTTGGCCTAACCGATCGTCCGGCCGGTTGACCGGAACAGTGCAAATTTTTTTTTTTTTTTGCAATTGACATATGTTAATTTTTATATATTCAAAAAAAACATTTTCTGAATTTTTAAAAAAAAATTATGTGCTTTAATAGAATTTTGAGTTGTATGTTTGGTTATAAGTTGTAAGTTTTTGTATCAAATATCATATGTTACATCAAAAATTTCCCACTCAATTCAAAACTCTTTTCAAAACTCTTTTATGAAACAAATTTTTCACACTCAAATCATAATTTCAAAACTCACAAACTCAAAATACAACTCCTACTCTCAAATCATATTTAAAAAGCTCTACCAAACACAAATATAGTTCTTCCTTAATTTGATATTGATTTTATGAAATGGTTATAATACCATTGTAACTAATTTTTTATCAAATTTAAATTTGATGAAAAATTAGAAATGGCCTTGCTTCGGCCTAGATTAGTGAGCACCTACATTAAAAAGTAAAATTTCGTTAACTTCTTAGAAAATTAGGCTATGTTTGGTTTAGTTTTGGAATTATATTTGAGTGTAGAGTTATAATTTAAGTGTAAAATTATAAGTTGAGTTTTGAAAAGAGAAAATTTGTTTGATTATAGGTTTTGAAAAAAGTTTTTGAATTTTGAAAATAGTTTTAAGTCGTATTTTGAATTTTGAGTTTTTAAATTTTAAATTGTATTTTGAAATTTTTTAGATTTATTTTTTTCAAATATTAAAAAATGTTTAAGAAATTTTTTTATTTTAAATATATAATTTTTATTTTTATTTTAAATATTTTATTTAATTTTTGTAAATATTTAATTTTTTTTTTAGTATTTTAAACTCAATACACAACTTCACACTCAAATGGTAACCGAACACATAACTCAAAATTTAATTTAAAAACTATTTTCAAAATTCATAATCAAACACATAACTCGAAACTCCACACTACCTTCAAAACTCCACACTCAAATCATAACCAAACAAATAACAAAAAAATTAAAACATTTAAAAATATATTTAAAAATAAAATAAAACATTCAAAATAAAAATTATATATTTAAAATAAAAAATAAATTTTTTTAATATTTGAAATATTTTTTAAAATATACAGTACACAAATGTATGAAATATAGTACACATTGAAATAAATAAATAAATATTTAAAATATAAATTATTTACCCTAAAAAAATAAAATTAAGAAATCTTTTAAATATTTAAAAATAATAATTTCAAAAAATTTCAAAATACAACTCAAAATGTTTTTTAAAACTCATAACTCAACAAATTTTCTCTTTTCAAAACTCAACTCAAAACACGACTCCACACTCAAATTATGATTCTAAAAAATTTTAAAAAATGAAATAAAAAATATTTTTTTAATTTTTTTTTAAATAGAGTTTTGAAAAAAATTTGGTTTTGAGTTTTGAATAGTGTGTTTGATTATGAGTTTTGAAAATAATTTTTGAATTGAGTTTTGAGTAATTTTGAGTTGTGTGTTTGATTATGAGTTTTGAAAATAATTTTTTAATTGAGTTTTGAGTAATTTTGAGTTGTGTGTTTGATTATGAGTTTTGAAAAAAGTTTTGACGGGAATCATAATTCCAAAAGAGAACCCAAGGTAGCCTTAGGTTTTTTTAATTTATTTAAATTATTTTTACCTAACCATATCATATTATATATATAAATAGTATTTTTCCTTGGTTAAGTGACACATTCTAAAAGTTTATTTTTTTCTAAAAAATCATATTAGCATGCCTTTTTTTCATTTACATATAAAATTCTACACAAAATCAATTTCAATTATAATAATTAATTTTATATGGAATCTATCTTATTGATGTCCTAATATCAATTTATATTTAATTTTTTTATCTAACATGAAATTATTTATGTTTAATTTAAAATTTATATACCTATATACAATTTGTATTAATAATTCAAAAAAAAAATGTTAAAGAAAAAAAATCAATATTCTACGGGTGCGTTTGATTGGGGGATATGGGGGGGGGCTATTTAGGCCAAGTTTGGCTATCCTAAATAAGTACACACTTTTTATCTTTTTTCTATTACATCATCTCTCTACTTTTCTACACATCTTTTCGTAAAAAGACAAAAAGTATACTTATTTAGGTCATCCCAAATAACCCCTTACTATTTGGATTATAATCCATTAGAAGTAGATAATCCGACTTTTGGTTTTTTTTTTTTTTAGTTCCCTGGACATGGAGTCTGGCCGGACTCCTTATCCTCATATGTGAGATTATACTATCCAGGAAGGGGGGAGGGGGTGTGGGACAATTTTCATTGGACTATTTACTGTTAGGATTAGGTGGTAAAATGACCATTTTGACCCTCTATTTAATTATGTATTATATTTAGTAAAATTTAATAAAATTTAAATGTCTCAATTTAAAAATAAAATAATTTTATTTAACTTTTTGTTGATGTTTTATTTATTTAATTTTTTAAAATAATTTTTTATAGATATTTTATTGATGTTTTATTTAAAATTTTGCATATATTTTATTTAATTTCATTATTTAAATTTTAATAGATGTTTTATTTAATTATTATTATTTAAAAAAATGAATTTATTTAAAATTTTAATTAAAAAATAACATATATTTTTATTGATATTTATTTATTTAATTTTTAAAAATAATTTACTTAATTGTCTAAAAAATAAAATAAAATAAAATAAAATAAAATAAAATTTTATTTAATCTAGCTAAAAATAATTAAAATATTAAAAATATATTTAATATTGTTATTACTTAACAAACAATTGAAAAATTGTAAAATAGTTTTTTGCTCATTTATCTTATCCAGTTCATCCAATCAAACAATGGATTCACTAAAAATAGTCCTTTCCAAACATCCAATCCCATGAGAAAACAAATACGAGATACACATCAAATCCAACCAAATAGTCTGAGGGATTCACAGTCCCAAGATTCAAGTCCGATAGATTCTAACCCCCCCTTATCCAGCCCGTCCAATCAAACACTCCCTACATATTTAATTTATATTTTTTTCTTGATCCAATCACAACATATTTATATTTAATCTTTTAAATAAATTTTGTGTAGTTCTATTTCTACATTTTTTATTTTTTTAATAATATAGAAATAAAAATTAAATTAAATAATTAGAACCACTTTTAGTTTTATATTACTAATTCTCTTTATAATTTAACTATTATTTTTATTATCTTATAATTTAATATATATCACATAAAATCATTATATTATAATTACACTTTTATAACACAATAGAACAAAAATTATCAAAATAAATAAATAATTTAACTAAATTTATCATATATAAGTATTCTGGTAACACTTTTATAGAGCAACAAGGCTAAAATTATTAAAATAAATAATTAAAATTTTATTTTATTTTAAATTAAAATTAAAATTATTCTTTTGTAACACATATCATAGTATAAAATATCATTACATTAGTTAAAGTTAACTACATTGTAATTTTATGTCAGATATTATATTTTTATGAATGATTTACATACGCGTGTAGTGTCTAAACGATTTAGGAAGTTTAAATTACATTTCTAAATTTTACGAAGAGATAGATTAATATACAAAAATTCTTTATTCTCGTTTGCGCAAAAACCCCTCTCCTTGGACAATCGAACACACTATTGTTGTCCAACGTATCAAACAACATGCAAAATTCTTACCTTTATTATGTTTACCAACTCCAACAGCATATATAATTGTATGATTGAGGCCGAATTGTGCAACACTGAGGCCGTTAATTAGCATCTCTTAACTGTACTTGCTTGTCAAACTATATAAATTATGCCTGTATAATGTCAATCAGGTTGTACATAGTGGGAGCATAAAATGAGCAAAAATGTAGAATTTTGGAGAGAAAAGTTCTTCCCGCACGTGCGGAGGCCCATTCCCGCACGTACGTCCTTTATCTCGAAGCCAAACAATGCCTACTCTTCCTGCACGTGTGGCACCCCTTCCCGCACATGCGATGACCACTCCCACACATGCAGCTATACCTTAGATTTCGTGCCGCTATTTTGAACCTGTTTGGAAGGCAACAAAGGTATAAAGAGAAGAAAAAGAGACTAGAAGAGGGTTCTGAAAAATTGACGGAGAAAGAGGAGGCTAGGGTTTGGAAAAAGGTTATTCTCAATCTTCAAAGCAAAATCCCATGGAGGGTTCCATCTCTTCCACATCTTCCCACTTCTCCATGAGTGGCTAGGCTCTTCTTTTCTAGGGATTTGATGAAACCCTAGCTATGTAATTAAGTTTTCTTTTTAGTTTTTGATTATGTAAAGGTTTGAACAATTGTATGGTGTTTTAGAAGTTTCATATATATATTTTTCAGTTTTTCTTTAAGTATTCGGCTTTCTGTAATTGTTGAATGCATTCCATACAATAGTTTTCTATTCTTTCATATTCAAGGTATGAGACGAACCATACTACCAGGGACGAGTCGTGTCGCTACCCTAGTTTAGAGCGAACAATTCGTACTACTTGAGATGGTTCGTGCCCATATATTGAACGTGATAACTTTCTCGATAACTGCTTCGAACTTATAGTTGCGAAGTGTTATTCCATTCGAGCAATGAACTTCTAACACCATCCTGCACCATGTCCTAACGACCTTGTAACTTTTCCCTTAAGCTTCCTTTTCAAGTAATATTATCTTCTGTATATAGCAATCAGCATCATCTCTATTAGCACGACGCTGCTTCGAACAACCAACCATTTAAGATTTTTGTGAGCATGTTGTAGGATTAGATACTAAGGACATGTCAGTATTAAAGTTGATTTATGGTCTTTTTCTCTTTTCTTTGTCAGGTGTGAATGCATTTGTTGGCAAACTTTGTCCATCATTATTAACAGAACATGCAGTAGAAACAACAATGCCATTTTTTGATCCCTCTAAGCCGAGAGAGCCAAAGATACTACATACTGTGTGTATGATCATCATCTGGAAATGGGTTATTGTTGGCTTTGTGTAACTCAAACACAGTGATCTTGTACAAATCAAGATCATTGTTCTTGATGAATTGCCGAAAAACCTTCAATTTAGTCACACCTTTAAGTTTGAGAAGATTCTCCTTTGCATCATCTACTTTATGAACAAATTTACACCAATCAATACTCGACTCATTGTTGGTCTTCGAGGAGGGATCATTAACACTTACCTCATCATCATCATCCGTCTAAAAGAAATCATCATCACTACTAAACTTATCATCATCCTCCATTGTCATTTTCCTTTTCATTATGCTTGAACACAAATACAGTTTGAATCTTTGCAAAAGATTATTGGAAAAGAAAGATTTGATAGAAAAACTGTTTATTGTGAGTTGGAGAATGAGAGGTGAAATTTGTAAGATATTCATGTACATATTTATATACAATAAATATTATACCAAATATGAAATCATAGAGATTGCAATGAAAAGGGATTCCTAAATTGTAATGAAAAGGGATACCTAAACTAGAATGGAATAGGGATTAGATGACATTAAATGATTGGCAAAGTGCACTCTTTTTTCTGTTTCCTTTTTTTTTAACGTGGCAAAGTATACTCAACAGTGTCCCTATGGAACTGTTATTGTACGTTACACCTATTTTTAAGGGTGTCCAAATTTCAATGAACTTCTAACAACATCCTACACCATGTCCTAACGACCATGTAACTCCTCCCTTAAGCTTTCCTTTCAAGTAATATTATCCCCTATATATAGCAATCATCATCATCTCTATCAGCACGATGTTGCTTCGAACAACCAAGCTTTTCAAATTTTTGTGAGCATGTTGGAGGATTAGATACTAAGGACTTGTCAGTATTAAAGTTGATTTTTTATCTTTTTCCTTTTTCTATGTCGGGTGTGAAGGCATCTGTCAGCAATCTTTGTCCATCATTATTAACAGAACATGTAGCAGCAACAACAATGCCATTCTTCGATCCCTCTATGCCAAGATAGCCAGACATACTACATACTGTGTGTGTATGATCATCATCTGGAAGTGGGTTATTATTGGCTTTGTGTAACTCAAACATAGTGATCTTGTATAAATCAAGATCACTGTTCTTGATGAATGGCCGTAAAACCTTCAATTTAGTCTCACCTTTGAGTTTGAGAAGATTCTCCTTTGCATCCTCTACCTTATGAACAAATTTACACCAATCAATACTGGACTCATTGTTGGTCTTCGAGGAGGGATCATTAACACTTACCTAATCATCATCATCTACGTTAAAGAAATCATCATCACTACTGAACTTATCATCATCCTCCATCTTCCTCTTCCTCTTCTTTATGCTTGAACGCAAACACAGTTTGAATCTTTGTAAAAGATTATTGGCAAAGAATGATTTGATAGAAGAACTGTTTGTTGTGAGTTAGAGAATGAGAGATGAAATTTGTGGGATATTCATGTACATATTTATATGCAATAAATATTATACCAAATATGCAATACAAAAGATTGTAATGAAAAGGCAATCCTAAATTGTAATGAAAAGGGATACCTAAACTAGAATGAAATGGAGATTAGATGGCATTATAAGATTGGAAAAGTGCGGTCTTTTTTATTTTTCATTTTTTTTGGAACATGGCAAAGTGTACTCAACAGTGTCCCTATGGAACTGTTATTGTACGTTACACATGTTTTTAAGGGTGTCCAAATTTCAATGAACTTCTAACACCATCCTGCACCATGTCCTAACGGCCTTGTAACTCTTCCCTTAGCCTTCCCTTTCAAGTAATATTATCCTTTGTATATAGAAATCATCATCATCTCTTTCAACACGACGCTGCTTCTCTCAACCAACCTTTTCAGATTTTTGTGAGCATGTTATAGGATTAGATACTAAGGACTTGTCAGTATTAAAGTTGATTTCTGATCTTTTTCCCATTTCTTTGTCAGGTGTGAATGCATCTGTCGGCAATCTTTGTCCATCATAATTAACAGAACATGCAGCAGCAGTACCAATGCCATTCTTCGATCCCTCTATGCCGAGAGAGCCAGAGATACTACATACTGTGTGTATGATCATCATCTAGAAGTGGGTTATTGTTGGCTGTGTGTAACATGAACACACAGTGATCTTGTATAAATCAAGATCACTGTTCTTCATGAATGGTCGTAAAACCTTCAATTTAGTCTCACCATTGAGTTTCAAAAAATTCTCCTTTGCATCCTCTACCTTATGAACAAATTTACACCAATCAATACTCGACTCACTGTTAGTCTTCGAGGAGGGGATCATTAACACTTAACTCATCATCATCATCCGTCTTAAAGAAATCATCATCACTACTGAACTTATTATCATCCTCCATCTTCCTCTTCATCTTCATTATGCTTGAACACGAACACAGTTTGAATCTTTGCAAAAGATTATTGGCAAAAAATGATTTGATAGAAGAACTGCTTGTTGTGAGTTGGAGAATGAGAGGTGAAATTTGTGGCATATTCGTGTACATATTTATATACAATAAATATTATACCAAATATGCAATCAAAGAGATTGTAATGAAAAGGGATTCCTAAATTGTTTTGAAAGGGGATACCTAAACTAGAATGGAATGGGGATTAGATGGCAATATATGATTGGCAAAGTGTGCTCTTTTTTATTTATTTATTTATTTATTTATTTTGAACATGGCAAAGTGTACTCAATAGTGCCCCTATGGAATTATTATTGTACATTACCAATGTTTTAAAGGTGTCCAAATTTCAATGAACTTCTAACACCATCCTGCACCGTGTCCTAACGACCTTCTAACTCTTCTTTTAAGCTTCCCTTTCAAGTAATTTTATCCTCTATATATAGCAATCATCATCATCTCTATCAGCACGACGCTTTTTCGAACAACTAACCTTTAAGATTATTGTGAGCATGTTGCAGGATTAGATACTAAGGACTTGTCAATATTAAAGTTGATTTCTGATCTTTTTCCCTTTTTTTTCTCGGGTGTGAATGCATCTGTCGGCAATCTTTCTCCACCATTATTAATAGAACATGCAGCAGCAACAACTATGCCATTTTTCGATCCCTTTATGCCGAGAGAGCCAAAGATACTACATACTGTGTATGATCATCATCTGGAAGTGGGTTATTGTCGGCTTTGTGTGACTCAAACACAGTGATCTTGTATAAATCAAGATCACTGTTCTTGATGAATGGCCGTAAAACCTTCAATTTAGTCTCACCTTTGAGTTTGAGAAGATTCTCCTTTGCATCCTCTACCTTATGAACAAATTTACACCAATCAATACTCAACTCATTGTTGGTGTTTGAGGAGAGATCATTAACACTTACCTCATCATCATCATCCGTCTTAAAGAAATCATAATAACTACTGAACTTATCATCATCCTCCATCTTCCTCTTCATCTCCATTATGCTTGAACACAAACAAAGTATGAATCTTTGCAAAAGATTATTGGCAAAGAATGATTTGATAGAAGAATTATTTGTTGTGAGTTGCTGAATGAGAGGTGAAATATGTGCGATATTTATGTACATATTTATATACACTAAATATTATACCAAATATGCAATCAAAGAGATTGTAATGAAAATGGATTCCTAAATTGTAATGAAAAGGAATACCTAAACTAGAATGGAAGGGGGATTAGATGGCATTATATGATTGGCAAAGTGTTGCCTTTTTTTTTTTTTTTTTTTTTGAACATGGCAAAGTGTACTCAACAGTGTCCCTATGGAACTATTATTGTATGTTACCCTATTTTTAAGAGTGTCCAAATTTCAATGAACTTCTATCACCATCCTGCACCATGTCCTTACAACATTGAAACTCTTCCTTTAAGCTTCCCTTTCGAGTAATATTATCCTATGTATATAAAAATCATGATCATCTCTTCTGCACGATGCTGCTTCGAACAACCAACCTATTCAAATTTTTGTGAGTATCTTGCAGGATTAGATACTAAGGACTTGTCAGTATTAAGGTTGATTTCTTATCCTTTTTCTTTTTCTTTGTCGGGTGTAAATGCATCTGTCAGCAATCTTTGTCCATCATTATTAACAGAACATGCAGCAGCAACAACAATGCCATTCTTTGATACCTCTATGCCAAGAGAGCTAGAGATACTACACACTGTGTATGTATGATCATCATCTTGAAGTGGGTTTTTGTTGGCTATGTGTAACTCGAACACACAGTGATCTTGTATAAATCAAGATCACTGTTTTTGATGAATGGCCGTAAAACCTTCAATTTAGTCTCACGATTGAGTTTGAGAAGATTCTCCTTTGCATTCTCTACCTTATGAACAAATTTACACCTATCAATATTCAACTCATTGTTGGTCTTGGAGGAGGGATCATTAACATTTACCTCATCATCTTCATCCATCTAAAAAAAAATCATCATCACTACTGAACTTATCATCATCCTCCATCTTCCTCTTCCTCTTCATTATGCTTGAACACAAATACAGTTTGAATCTTTGCAAAAGATTGTTGGCAAAAAAAGATTTGATAGAAGAACTGTTTGTTGTGAGTTGGAGAATGAGAGGTGAAATTTGTGGGATATTCATGACCATATTTATATACAATGAATATTATACCAAATATGAAATCAAAGAGATTGCAATGAAAAAAGATTCCTAAATTGTAATGAAAAGGGATACCTAAACAAGAATGAAATGGGGAATAGATGACATTATATGATTGGCAAAGTGCACTCTTTCTCTCTTTCCTTTTTTTTTTTTTTGAACATGGCAAAGTATACTCAACAGTGTCCCTATGGAACTGTTATTGTACGTTACCCCTATTTTTAAGGGTGTCCATATTTCAATGAACTTGTAACACCATCCTGCACCATGTCCTAACGACCTTGTAACTCTTCTTTTAAGCTTCCCTTTGAAGTAATTTTATCCTCTATATATAGAAATCATCATCATCTCTATCAGTACGACGTTGCTTCGAACAACTAACCTTTTAAGATTATTGTGAGCATGTTGCAGGATTAGATACTAAGGACTTGTCAATATTAAAGTTAATTTCTGATCTTTTTCTCTTTTCTTTCTGGGGTGTGAATGCATCTGTCGGCAATCTTTCTCCATCATTATTAATAGAACATGCAGCAGCAACAACCATGCCATTTTTCGATCCCTCTATGCTGAGAGAGCCAGAGATACTACATACTGTGTGTATGATCATCATCTGGAAGTGGGTTATTGTTGGCTTTGTGTGATTCAAACACAGTGATCTTGTATAAATCAAGATCACTGTTCTTGATGAATAGCCGTAAAACCTTCAATTTAGTCTCACCTTTGAGTTTGAGAAGATTCTCCTTTGCATCCTCTACCTTATGAACAAATTTACTCCAATCAATACTCGACTCATTGTTGGTCTTTGAGGAGAGATCATTAACACTTACCTCATCATCATCATCCGTCTTAAAGAAATCATAATAACTACTGAACTTATCATCATCCTCCATCTTCCTTGTCCTCTTCATTATGCTTGAACACAAACACAATATGAATCTTTGCAAAAGATTATTGGTAAACAATGAGTTGATAGAAGAACTATTTGTTGTGACTTGGAGAATGAGAGGTGAAATATGTGGGATATTTATGTACATATTTATATACACTAAATATTATACCAAATATGCAATCAAAGAGATTGTAATGAAAATGGATTCCTAAATTGTAATGAAAAGGAATACCTAAACTAGAATGGAAGGGGGATTAGATGGCATTATATGATTGGCAAAGTGTTGCCTTTTCCTTTTTTTTTTTTTTTGAACATGGCAAAGTGTACTCAACAGTGTCCCTATGGAACTGTTATTGTACATTACCCTGTTTTTAAGAGTGTCCAAATTTCAATGAACTTTTAACACCATCCTGTACCATGTCCTTACAACATTGTAACTCTTCCTTTAAGCTTCCCTTTCGAGTAATGTTATCCTATGTATATAGAAATCATGATCATCTCTTTCTGCACAACGCTGCTTCGAACAACCAACCTTTTCAGATTTTTGTGAGCATGTTGCAGGATTAGATACAAAAGACTTGTCAGTATTAAGGTTGATTTCTTATGCTTTTCCTTTTTCTTTGTCGGGTGTGAATGCATCTGTCGGCAATCTTTGTCTATCATTATTAACAGAACACACAGCAGTAACAACAATGTCATTCTTTGATACCTCTATACTGAGAGAGCCAGAGATAACTATATACTGTGTATGTATGATCATCATCTAGAAGTGGGTTATTGTTGGCTATATGTAACTCGAACACATAGTGATCTTGTATAAATCAAGATCACTGTTCTTGATGAATGGCTGTAAAACCTTCAATTTAGTCTCACCATTGAGTTTAAGAAGATTCTCCTTTGCATCCTCTACCTTATGAACAAATTTACACTAATCAATACTCGACTCATCGTTGGTCTTCAAGGAGGGATCATTAACAATTAGCTCATTATCATCATCCGTCTTAAAGAAATTATCATCATTACTAAACTTATCATCATCCTCCATCTTCCTGTTCCTCTTCATTATGCTTGAACACAAACACAGTTTGAATCTTTGCAAAAGATTATTGGCAAAGAATGATTTGATAGAAGAATTGTTTGTTGTGAGTTGGAGAAAGTGAGGTGAAATTTGTGGGAAATTCATGTACATATTTATATACACTAAATATTATACCAAATATGAAACCAATGAGATTGTAATGAAAGGATTCCTGAATTGCAATGAAAAGGAATACCTTAACTAGAATGGAATGGGGATTAGATGGCATTATATCATTGGCAAAGTGTGCTCTTTTTTCTTATTCTTTTTTTTTTTTGAACATGGCAAAGTGTACTCAACAGTGTCCCTATGGAATTGTTATTGTACATTACCCCTGTTTTTAAGGGTGTCCAAATTTCAATGAACTTCTAACACCATCCTGCACCATGTCCTAACGACCTTGTAACTCTTCCCTGAAGTTTCCTTTTCAAGTAATGTTATCCTCTGTATATAGCAATCATTATCATCTCTATCAGCATGGCACTGCTTCGAACAACCAACCTATTCAGATTTTTGTGAGCATGTTGTAGGATTAGATGCTAAGGACTTGTCAGTATTAAAGTTAATTTCTGATCTTTTCCCTTTTCTTTGTCGGGTATGAATGCATCTGTCGGCAATCTTTGTCCATCATTATTAATAGAATATGCAGCAGTAACAACAATGCCATTCTTCGATCCCTCTATGCCGAGAAAGTCAAAGATACAACATATTGTGTGTGTATGATCATCATCTGGAAGTGGGTTATTGTTGGCTTTGCGTAACTCAAACACAGTGATCTTGTATAAATCACGATCACTGTTCTTGATGAATGGCCGTAAAACCTTCAATTTAGTCTCACCTTTGAGTTTGAGATGATTCTCCTTTGCATCCTCTACCTTATGAACAAATTTAAACCAATCAATACTCGACTCATTGTTGGTCTTTGAGAAGGGATCATTAACACTTAACTCATTATCATCATCCATCTTAAAGAAATCATCCTTCCCATTGAACATGTCATCAATATCCATCTTCCTCTTACTCTTCATTATGCTTGAACACAATCACAGTTTGAATCTTTATTGGAGAATAATGATTTGATAGAAGAACTGTTTGTTGTGAGTTGGAGAATGAGAGGTGAAATTTGTGGGATATTCATGTACATATTTATATACACTAAATATTAAACCAAATATGAAATCAAAGAGATTGTACTGAAAAGGGATTGCTAAACTGTAATGAAAACGGATACCTAAACTAGAATGGAATGAGGATTAGATGGTATTATATGATTGGTAAAGTGTCCTCTTTTTTCTTTCTTTCTTTTTTTTTTTTTTGGAACATGGCAAAGTGTACTCAACAGTGTCCCTATGGAACTGTTATTGTATGTTACCCATGTTTTTAATTGTGTCCAAATTTTAATGAACTTCTGACACCATCTTGCTTCATGTCCTAACGACCTTGTAAATCTTCCCTTTCAAGTAATATTATCCTCTGTATATAGAAATCAGCATCATCTCTATCTGCACGATGCTGCTTCAAACAACCAACCTTTTCAGATTTTTGTGAGCATGTTGCAGTATTAGATACTAAGGACTTGTTAGTATTAAAGTTGATTTATGATCTTTTTCCCTTTTCTTTCTCGGGTGTGAATGCATCTATTGGCAATCTTTGTCCATCATTATTAACAGAACATGCAGTAGCAACAACAATTCCATTCTTCGATCCCTCTATGCCCAGAGGACCAGAGATACTACATACTGTATGTGTGATCATCATCTGGAAGTGGGTTATTGTTGGCTTTGTGTAACTCAAACACAGTGATCTTGTATATATCAAGCTCACTGTTCTTGATGAATGGTTGTAAAACCTTCAATTTAGTCTCACCTTTGAGTTTGAGAAGATTCTTCTTTGCGTCCTCTACCTTATGAACAAATTTACATCAATCAATACTCGACTAATTGTTGGTTTTCAAGAAGGGATCATTAACACTTACCTCATCATCATCATCTGTCTTAAAGAAATCATCATCACTACTGAACTTATCATCATCCTTCATTTTCCTCTTCCTCTTCATTATGCTTGAACGCAAACACAGTTTGAATCTTTGCAAAAGATTATTGGCAAAGAGCGATTTAATAGAAGAACTATTTGTTGTGAGTTGGAGAATGAGAGGTGAAATATGTGGGATATTTATGTACATATTTATATACACTAAATATTACACCAAATATGAAATCAAAGATATTGCAAAGAAAGGGATTCCTAAATTGTGATGAAAAGGGATACTTAAACTAGAATTGAAAGAGGATTAGATGGCATTATATGATTGGCGAAGCGCACTCTTTTTTCTATTTCTTTTTTTTTTTTAACATGGCAAAGTGTACTCAACAGTGGCCCTATGGAATTGTTATTATACATTACCCCAATTTTTAATGGTGTCCAAATTTCAATGAACTTCTAACGTCATCTTGCACCATGTCATAACAACCTCGTAACTCTTCCCTTAAGCTTTCCTTTTAAGTAATATTATCCTTTGTACACAACAATCATCATCATCATCTCTATTAGCACGACGTTGCATCGAACAACCAACCTTTTCAGATTTTTGTGAGCATGTTGCAAGATTAGATACTGAGGACTTGTCAATGTTAAAATTGATTTATGATCTTCTTCCCTTTTCTTTCTCGGGTGTGAATGCATCTGTCGACAATCATTGTCCATCATTATTAATAGAACATGCAGCAGCAGCAACAATAATGCCATTCTTCAATCCCTCTATGTCCAGAGAACCAGAGATACTACATACTGTGTGTATGATCATCATCTGGAAGTTGGTTATTGTTGGCTTTGTGTAACTCAAACACAGTGATCTTGTACAAATCAAGATCACCATTCTTAATGAATGGCTGTAAAACCTTCAATTTAGTCTCATCTTTGAGTTTAAGAAGATTCTCCTTTGCATCCTCTAGCTTATGAACAAATTTACATCAATCAATACTCAACTCATTGTTGGTCTTCGAGGAGGGATCATTAACACTTACCTCATCATCATCATAAATCTTACAGAAATCATCATCACTACTGAACTTATCATCATCCTCCATCATCCTCTTCCTCTTCATTATGCTTGAACACAAACATAGTTTGAATCTTCGCAAAAGATTATTGGCAAATAATGATTTGATTGAAAAAGTGTTTGTTGTGAGTTGAAGAACGAGAGGTGAAATTTGTGGGATATACATTTTATATTTATATACACTAAATATTATTCCAAATCTGAAATCAAAGAGATTGTAATGAAAAAGGATTCCTAAATTGTAATAAAAAGGGATACCTAAACTAGAATGCAATGGGGATTAGATGGCATTATATGATTGGCAAAGTGTCCTCTTTTTTCTTTTTTTGAACAAGGCAAAGTGTACTCAATAGTGTCCCTATGGAACTATTATTGTACGTTACCCCTGTTTTTAAGGGTGTCCATATTTCAATAAACTTCTAACACCATCCTGCACCATGTCCTAACGGCCTTGTAACTCTTCCCTTAAGCTTCCCTTTCAAGTAATATTATCCTCTGTATATAGCAATCATCATCATCTCTATCAGCAAAACGCTGCTTCGAACAACTAACCTTTTCAGATTTTTGTGAGCATGTTGCAGGATTAGATACTAAGGATTTGTCAGTATTAAAGTTGATTTATGATATTTTTTCCTTTTCTTTGTCAAGTGTGAATGCATCTGTGGGCAATCTTTGTCCATCATTATTAATAGAACATGCAACATCAACAATAATGCCATTTTTTGATCCCTCTATGCCGAGAGAGCTAGAGATATAACATTCTGTGTGTGTATGATCATTATCTGGAAGTGGGTTATTGTTGGTTTTGTGTAACTCAAACACAGTGATCTTGTAAAAATCACGATCACTGTTCTTGATGAATGGCCGTAAAACTTTCAATTTAGTCTCACCTTTGAGTTTGAGAAGATTCTCCTTTGCATCCTATACCTTATGAATAAATTTAAACCAATCAATACTCGACTCACTGTTGGTCTTCGAGGAGGGGATCATTAACACTTAACTCATCATCATCATCCGTTTTAAAGAAATCATTGTCACTATTGAACTTATCATCAATATCCATCTTCCTCTTCATCTTCATTATACTTGAACACAAACACAATTTGAATCTTCTAAAAAGATTATTCGTAAAGAATGATTTGATTGAAGAAGTGTTTGTTGTGAGTTGGAGAACGAGAGGTGAAATTTGTGGGATATACATTTTATATTTATATACACTAAATATTATACAAAATATGAAATCAAAGAGATTGTAATGAAAATGGATTCCTAAATTGTAATGAAAAGGTATACCTAAACTAGAATGGAATGGAGATTAGATGGCATTATATGATTGGCAAAGTGTTGCATTTTTTTTTTTTTTTTTTTAAACATGGCAAAGTGTACTCAACAGTGTCCCTATGGAACTGTTATTGCACATTACCCCTGTTTTTAAGGGTGTCCAAATTTCAATAAACTACTAACACCATCCTGCGCCATATCCTAATGACCTTGTAACTCTTCCCTTAAGCTTCCCTTTTAAGTAATATTATCCTCTGTATATAGCAATCATCATCATCTTTATCAGCACAACGCTACTTCGAACAACCAACATATTCAAATTTTTGTGAGGATGTTGTAGGATTATATACTAAGGACTTGTCAGTATTAAAGTTGATTTCTAATATTTTTCCCTTTTGTTTGTTGGGTGTGAATGCATATGTCGGCAATCTTTGTCCATCATTATTAACAGAACATATAGCAGCAACAACAATGCCATTTTTTTATTCCTCTATGTCGAGAGAGCCAGAGATACTACATACTGTGTGTGTATGATCATTATTCGGAATTGGGTTATTGTTGGCTTTGTGTAACTCACACACAGTGATCTTGTATAAATCAAGATCACTGTTCTTGATGAATGTCCGTAAAACCCTTAATTTTGTCTCACCTTTGAGTTTGAGAAGATTCTCTTTTGCATCCTCTACCTTATGAACAAAGTTACAGTAATCAATACTCGACTCATTGTTGGTCTTCGAGGAGAGATCATTAGCACTTACCTCATCATCATCATTCGTCTTAAATAAATCATCATCACTACTGAACTTATCATCATCCTCCATCTTTCTCTTCCTCTTCATTATGCTTGAACACAAATACAGTTTGAATCTTTACAAAAGATTATTGGCAAAGAATGATTTGATAGAAGAACTGCTTGTTGTGAGTTGGAGAATGAGAGGTGAAATTTGTGGAATATTCATGTACATATTTATATACACTAAATATTATACCAAATATGCAATCAAAGAGATTGTAATGAAAAGGGATACCTAAACTAGAATGGAATGGGGATTAGATGGCATTATATGATTGGCAAAGTGTTCTTATTTATTTATTTTAAAATTTTTTTTTTTGGAGCATGGAAAAGTGTACTCAACAGTGTCCCTATGGAACTGTTGTTATACGTTATCCCTGTTTTTAATGGTCTCAAAATTTCAATGAACTTCTAACACCATCCAATGCCATGTCCTAACGACCTTGTTACTTTTCCCCTAAGCTTCCCTTTCAAGTAATATTGTCTTTTGTATATAGAAATCATCATTATCTCTATCAGCACGACTGCTGCTTCGAACAACCAACCTTTTAAGATTTTTGTGAGCATGATGTAGGATTAGATACTGAGTACTTGTCAGTATTAAAGTTGATTTTTGATCTTTTTCCCTTTTCTTTGTCAGCTGTTAATGCATCTGTCGGCAATCTTTGTCCATCATTATAAACAGAACATGTAGCAACAACAATGCCATTCTTTGATCTCTCTATGCTGAGAGAGCCAGAGATACTACATACTGTGTCTGTATGATCATCATCTGGAAGTGGGTTATTGTTGGCTTTGTGTAACTCTAAAACAGTGATCTTTTTTAAATCACGATCACTATTCTTGATGAATGGCCATAAAACCTTCAATTTAGTCTCACCTTTGAGTTTGAGAAGATTCTCCTTTGCATTCTCTACCTTATGAACAAGTTTACACCAATCAATACTCGACTCGTTGCTGGTCTTCGAGGAGGGATCATTAATACTTATCACATCATCCCGTCTTAAAGAAATCATAATAACTACTGAACTTATCGTCATCCTCCATCTTCCTCTTCCTCTTCATCTTCATTATGCTTGAACACAAACACAGTATGAATCTTTGCAAAAGATTATTGGCAAAGAATGATTTGATAGAAGAACTATTTGTTGTGAGTTGGAGAATGAGCGGTGAAATATGTGGGATATTTATGTACATATTTCTATACACTAAATATTACACCAAATATGCAATCAAAGAGATTGTAATGAAAATGGATTCCTAAATTGTAATGAAAAGGGATACCTAAACTAGAATGGAAGGGGGATTAGATGGCATTATATGATTGGCAAAGTGTCCTCTTTTTTCTTTTTTTTTTTTAACATGGCAAAGTGTACTCAACTGTGTCCCTATGGAACTGTTATTGTGCATTACCCCAGTTTTTAAGGGTGTCCAAATTTCAATGAACTTCTAACACCATCATGCACCATGTCCTAATGATCTTGTAACTCGTCCTTTAAGCTTCTTTTTCAAGTAATATTATCCTCTGTATATAATAATCTTCATCATCTTTATCAGCACGACGCTATTTCGAACAACCAACCTTTTCAGATTTTTGTGAGCATGTTGCAGGATTAGATACTAAAGACTTTTCAGTATTAAAGTAGATTTCTGATCTTTTTTCCCTTTTCATTGTCGGGTGTGAATGCATCTGTCGGCAATATTTGTCTATCATTATTAACAGAACATGCGGCAGTAACAACAATGCCATTCTTCGATCCCTCTATATCGAGAGAGCCGAAGATAGTACATACTGTGTGTGTATGATCATCATTTGGAAGTGGGTTATTGTTGGCTTTTTGTAACTCAAACACAGTGATCCTTTATAAATCACGATCACTGTTCTTGATGAATGGCCATAAAACTTTCAATTTAGTCTCACCTTTGAGTTTGAGAAGATTCTCCTTTGCATCCTCTACCTTATGAACATATTCAAACCAATCAATACTCGACTCATTATAGGTCTTAGAGGAGGGATCATTAACACTTAACTCATCATCATTATCCCTCTTAAAGGAATCATCATGACTACTGAACTTATCATCATCATCTATCTTCATCTTCCTTTTCATTATGCTTGAACACAAACACGATTTGAATCTTTAGAAAAGACTATTGGCGAAGAATGATTTGATAGAAGAACTGTTTGTTCTGAGTTAGAGAATGAGATGTGAAATTTATGGGATATTCATGTACATATTTATATGCACTAAATATTATACCAAATATTAAATCAAAGAGATTGTAATGAAAAGGGATTCCTAAATTGTAATGAAAAAGGATACCTAAACTAGAATTGAATGGGGATTAGATGGCATTATATGATTGGCAAAGTGTGCTCTTTTTTTTTTTTTTTTTTTTTTGAACACGGCAAAGTGTACTCAATAGTGTCCCTATGGAACTGTTATTGTACATTACCCCTGTTTTTAAGGGTGTCCAAATTTCAACGAATTTCTAACACCATCCTGCACCATGTCCTAATGACCTTGTAACTCTTCCCTTAAGCTTCCCTTTCAAGTAATATTATCTTCTGTATATAGCAATCATCATCATCTCTATCAGCACAATGTTGCTTTGAACAACCAACCTTTTAAAGATTTTTGTTAGGATATTGAAGGATTACATACTAAGGACTTGTCAGTATTAAAGTTGATTTCTGATCTTTTTCCCTTTTCTTTGTCGGGTGTGAATGCATCAGTCGGCAATCTTTGTCCATCATTATTAACAGAACATGCAGCAACAACAACAATGCCATTCTTCGATCTCTCTATACTAAGAGAGCCAGAGATACTACATACTGTGTCTGTATAATCATCATCTGGAAGTGGGTTATTGTTGGCTTTGTGTAACTCTAAACAGTGATCTTTTTTAAATCACGATCACTGTTCTTGATGAATGGCCATAAAACCTTCAATTTAGTCTCACCTTTGAGTTTTAGAAGATTCTCCTTTGCATCCTCTACCCTATGAACAAATTTACACCAATCAACACTCAACTCATTGTTGGTCTTTGAGGAGGGATCATTAACACTTATCTCATCATCATCATCCGTCTTAAAGAAATCATCATCACTATTGAACTTATCATCATCCTCCATCTTCCTCTTCCTTTTCATTATGCTTGAATACAAACACAGTTTGAATCTTTGCAAAAGATTTTTGACAAAGAATGGTTTGATAGAAGAACTGTTTGTTGTGAGTTGGAGAATGAGAGGTAAAATTTGTGGGATCTTCATGTACATATTTATATACAATAAATATTATACCAAATATGAAATCAAAGAGATTGTAATGAAAAGGGATTCTTAAATTGTAATGACAAGGGGTACCTAATCTAGAATTGAATGGGGATTAGATGGCATTATATGATTGGCAAAGTGTACTCTTTTTTTTTTTTTTTTGAACATGGCAAAGTTTACTAAACAATGTCCCTATGGAACTGTTATTGTACGTTACCCTTGTTTTTAAGGGTGTCCAAATTTCAGTGAACTTCTAACACCATCCTGCACCATGTCCTAGCGACCTTGTAAGTCTTTTCTTAAGCTTCCCTTTGAAGTAATATTATCCTGCGTATATTGCAATCATCGTCATCTCTATCAGCACGATGCTGCTTCGAACAACCAACCTTTTCAAATTTTTGTGAGCATGTTACAGGATTTTTGAATGTTATTCCAAATAAAGACAATCAAAGATACCATTACTTAATTTCAAAGGAAAAATCGTCAATTTGATCAAATATAAACTAATTTAACAAAAATAAATATCGAAAAAAATATTTTCAAATTTTTAAAAATTATTACTATCTACCAAAAATAAAATTATGTAAAATTGATAAATCTTTTAGACATTTTTTTTTTACCAAATTAATTTTTATTATGTATTTGGATGATGATCATGTAATGGGTGGTTGTTAGGATTTTAATGTGTAATCGATATATTTAATATATAAAATATTTTTAGTTTTGAATTTTTTGATTTAATGGATTAGTTTAATAATAATATTAAAGTTGTTGCCGTATTTGACTTTTGGGAAAATAAAAACTAATTTAATGGAAATAAAACAACCACCAAGTACATGACCATCATCTAAACACATAATGCAAATTAATTTTGTAAAAATAAATAATTAAATTAATATCTAAAAGATTTATCAATTTTACATAATTTTATCTTTAGTGGGTAGAAATAATTTTTAAAAATTCAAAAATATTTTTTTGATATTTATTTTTGTCAAATTAGTTTATATTTTGATTTTTCCCTTGAAATTAAATAATAGTATCTTCAATTGTCCTTATTTGGAATAAGATTCAAAATTCAAGATCAAATGTGTCACAATTAAAAAGTCAGGGATCAAAATGACACAAACCCAAACTATAGAAACCGTTAGTGTAATTCGACATTTGTTTTAAGTTGGACTTATTTTTTGATTTTATTACTTATTATGAAGAAAAAGAAAAAAAAGTAGAACAGTATAATGTAACTCAAATAAATTAATAAGTTGTTTAGTTCATCCAAAATCAACCCAAAGTGTAATAGACCAAAATTAATTATACAAACATTGTGCATGTAATTCTTTATGTAAAGAACTCAAAAGAAAGAGTTGCACCCTTACCCTCCTGTAATTACTTTTCGTCTACCATGCTGAATTTGTAATTACTTTTGCAATAATCTTATAATGAAATAGTAAATGGATGCTTATTTAATCATTTAAGCTCAAAATCCAATCATCCTTACAATAATCCTGATTCTTGCAAAATTATTGTAAAAATTCTTACTCCAAAATATGGATCACCAAATCAGATTTTATATGTCACATTAATAAATTCTATAAAGTCTCAATAATAACCCACTAACAAAAATTTATCAATTTTTATTTATTTATTTATTTTTGGGGGCTTGGGCTTTGGCCTGTTGTTCACCAAAAAATAAAAAATATCATATATCAAGACCTAACCAAAAAAAAGTCTCACTTTGTCTCCCCCCCCCCCCAAAAAAAAAAAAAAAAACCTTTAAAAGTGAATGTTGAAGAAAAAACTCTTTATCACTACCCATTTAACAAAATCACTTTTTAAAAATTCTTATCAAAAAATTATTTTTATTCCCAATCTGTGCTAAAAAAATTCATTATCTAAATTAAAATGAATTTTATACCCAAAAAAAATTTATAATATAAAAAATAATACATAAATGTTAAGAAAATTTATCTGTAAATCCCATCTTGAAGAATGATGATCCATTTAATTCCAAAGATTTTCTAATAAACCAATTAATTTCATTGATTTTGAAAATATAAATTTAATATATCATTTAAAAATTATATTTACAATGCACCTTATTTGTTTTATGTTTCATTCTTCTTTTTTCTTCTTTTGTGCTAGAAAGGTGAGATAAAGATATAGATAATCAAATTTGAGATGAATTTTTATATGAGAATCTTTTTTATTTGAAAAACATTTCAAAAGAAGTATAAAAATGACTTCAAATATGAGATTCTTCAAATATTCTAAAAGGATGTGAGATTCTTCAAACATTTCAAAAAGAGTACAGAAAACTTCTTAGTAAGTTTTAGACAAATATATAATTTCAAATTATAACACTCCAATGTAACACATAAACATAATACGCCAAAAAAAAAAAAAAAAAAAAAAATTTAGTGTACTTTTTCCAAACATAAGACTCTAATGTAACACTAAAAAAAAATTCTTTAGTGTAACACTCCAATGTAACACACAAAAAAAATTTCTTGGTGTAATTTTTCTAATAGTCTAATGTAACATTCCAAAAAAAGTATGAAAATTTTCAAGTCATTCTAAAAGAATGTGAAATTATTCAAAGTAATAAGCAACACCATTCTTCTTCAAGCCTTCTTTGTTGATAGAGATAGAGTATGTATGATCATCATCAGGAAGTGGGTTATTGTGGGTTGAGTTGTGTAACTCAGACATAGTGAGCCCATATAAATCAACATCATTGCTCTTGATGAATTTTCCTAAGACCTTCAATCTCGTGTCGTTGTCGAGTTTGAGAAGACCCTCCCTTGAAACCTCTAACTTCTAATGGTATTTAGCCCAATCAGAGGGATCACCAACACCCAACATCACCATGTGAATAAATTTAGACCAATTCGATGGATTATCTGTTGGTACTTTTTCATAAAAATACAAGAAAAATATATAAAATGAATTAAATAGAAATGAAAAAATAATTATTTTTTATTAAAATGATGAAATACAAAATAAACGATACAACTAAAAATACAAAAATGAATTAGATTACATTACTAATAGAATAAATTATTAACATGGATAACTAAATATTAAAACTCATCTTTGTAAATAAATATTGAAAAATTTAAGAACAAATGATAAGAAAAAAAGCAAACCGAAGCCTGTGTGATACCACAATTTCCTTAAAACAGATTCACCGCTTCTCGATGGATGTTGGAGATACGCCGGCTTCTGCCTCCCAGGATACAACGGTCGAAACTAGCTAACGTAGAAGCACCTTCTGAATAGCTTCGGCGAACTTGATAAATGTTGCACTCTCTCTAACAAGAATCAAAGAAGGGGCTAGCAAAAGAAGATAGGAAAATTTTTCTTTGGTGGAAAAAAAACATTTCCAACTTTGTATCTCAAAACACCATCTTAATTTTCCATCAAAAATCTCTCCAAAATTATCTTTCTAAGTTGGAGGAGAAAGGCCTCTATTTATACAAGTAGGGGAAAGCTTTAGCCATGAAGGCTAACATCAATGGGGTCATCAAATGTCATCAACTCTAGCCATTAGGGCTAGGGTCATCAAAGATTCAAAACTCCAAAACCATTATATAAATTATAATATGTATATAATGCATAAGTTTGAGAATTAAACTAGATGGGCTACAAAATGGATACGGGTGTTGGGTCATAACCCGATCCAAGCCCAATCTCAAACACATGCACAAACTAAGCCCAACAAAGCTCAGCCCAAAGCTCAAGACTAGGTCCAAGTCCAAGTCTAAGACTAAACCCAGTACATGCACAAGTACAAGTCTAGGCCCAATCCAAACCATGACTAAGTCCAAATCTAAACCCAACTTTATTGATGGCCACTTTATGAGACAATTCTTATTCACAACTCAATGGTTTAGGCTCATTATTTTTGTATTGCAATCTTCTCACTTAAGAGAATACAAAATCACTTAGACCCACCTCAACTGGCTGTTGGGTCCCACTTTACTTTCAAATTAAAGTTGCCGAAAAATCATTATTTTTCAACAATTCCCCACATGAATAAAATTGGCCGAATAAAGAAAAACGGACAACACTTAACAAGAATGACTTAGAGAGAGAGAGAGAGCACACAAAATAACCCTGTATCAGAAAACGTAGCTGTTGGCCTTGAACCTTTTGCAGTGAAAGCCTATCGGATTTACTAGCTGACCAGTGAATGTGATGTCTTGAACTGTTCTGTCATTTGTGTAAATCGAGACAATAGACCTCACACAGGAGTTACTCTAATCATTGTTCCTGTTCTCACTGGTGTGTTCGGTTTGGCCTTGGAACACTAGCCTGGTTCAAAGAGTGTTTTTAAAGAATTCGCCTTGTTAATTCTTAAAGAAGTGGCCCCACTTCGCACTCACATAGGTGACCAACATAAGGTATCTCGCTATACCATGGTTGACTATTCACAGCACTTAGGTCATTAAAAGCATCAGCTTAGCCTTTTATCCCACAGGATATCACGGTATAAACGAATGGCCAAGAGGATTTACCTCTTCAGTGACTTACCCATTACACGTAATTAGGTTGTCCCGTTGAATCTAGATCTTGGGATCTCTAGTTAGCTAGGTTGGGTTTTTCATTGCGGTAACACTCGCTAAAAGCCTTAATCCCATTTCTCTTGACGATTTCTTACTGACTCTCAATTTAACCCTTTAGTTAGCGGATCCGGAATATTGTCTTTAGACTTTATATAGTCTGTAGTGACAACACATGAGAGTAGTTGTCGTATGGATTTATGTCTTCGATGAGAATGTCTAGACCTTCCATATGTGTCCTACCAATACTTGATTGGTTGTCGCAAAGTATACAAAATTGCTAGCACAAGTTTTGATCAGCATGGAATATCGAAAACGACAAAGCCATTCAGCTACTTCAGTAGCTTTATCTGAATACCTGAATTTCGATTCCATCATTGATCTCATGATGCACATATGCTCGAAAGATCTCTAAGACACGGTTACAGCTCTAATTAAAGAAAACATATCCACTATTGGATTTGTAGTCTTTATAGCAAATATCCAGTAGGCACCTTTGTACCCTTCAAGTACAACTGGATATAAAGTGTTATGCAACCCATAATCCCAGCTTCATCGTAAGTACGTTAGTACCTACACAAACGCCTTCTAAAGATAGGCATTGGGATTACTCGTGTATCTACTTAGCCTACTTACTGAGTAGGCTATACATGGCCTTGCACACCTCATTAGATACTTTAAACTTCCAATGACCAGAGAATATTCTAGTTGAAATACACTCTCACCATTATTCTCGGCCAAATGTAGACTCAAGTCTACCAGTGTCCTCGACACACTTGTATTTGATTTACTAAATTTCTCAAGTATCTTATCAAAATAATAAGATTGAGAAAGTACACTGCCAACAAATGGTCAGGAAATCTTAATTCTCAGATATACATCTGCAAGGCCCATGTCAAACTTAGAGTTCAACATCCACTTGGTAGTACTGAACATCTTCTCATAACTACCAACAATGAGCATGTTACCTACACATAGACACAAAATTACATATATTATTGTCAGTATCTTTGACATAAACACATTTGTTAATACACACTTGACAACATAATGTAGTCAAATTCTCATGCCATTGTTTCGGTGTTTATTTCAAATCATAAAATGATTCTTAAGCTTACAGTCTTTCCTCGTCCTGGAACTAACAAACCTTTCAGGTTGTTCCATAAAGATTTATTCAACTAAATCTTCATGTAGGAAAACTATCTAAACATCCATCTTGATGCAACTCCAGACTTCGCACAATTACAATCACACTCACCATAGCTGGTGATCACTTATCAAAGTAATCCATGCATTCTCTTTGTCGGTATCCTTTGATAACAAGCCTATCTTATCGGCTTTCATTCACTTGCATCCCAAGGCTAACTACCTATGCAAGATAAAGCTAAATTAATAATTTCTTTCTAAAGAAATCACAATTTCAAAGAAGCTTTTAGCCTCACTAGCCACCATATAGGTTTAAGAAAATTAGACAAAAGAACTTTAAAGTCCTAGTCTATTTACATCTTCTAGGCTTATCTTTTTATCTCATGAAATCGTTTCCTCAATTCCATGATGGCATTCTTGTGTAAATTTGAATATTAGATTTGTCCACAAGAAAATCGATATGCACTACTATATTCATGAATGGATAGGAGTAGTACCGATAAAAGATAAGTTAAGAGAGAATAGATTGAGATAGTTTGGTCATATACAACAAAGACCAACAGAGACAATAATAAAGAGGTGCGATATAGTGACAGTAGATGGAAACGTTAGGGGAAGGGGTAGACCTAGATTGACGTTGGCTAGCGTAGTAAATAGAGATATGAATCTCCTTAATTTGACTAACCAAATAGTTGTTGATCGAATCGAGTGGAGAAGAAGAATTCATCTAGCCGACCCCATTTGATGGGACTTAAGACTTGGTTTGGTTTGGTTTAGTTTGGTTAATAATTTGTATTTTTTTTTTATTATCTTTTTCAGCTTGTAGTGTTGCTTGGTTATATAAACTACTTGGGATTTTAATCAAACTTATGATTGACTTGTTTGTTATGTGCATTTTCAATTTAGTAGTTTATACTTTCATTATTACTTTTATATTGAAATTATGAAGTTTTAGTGAATACACATTACTATATTTGAAGGTGAATCTGAATAATTAACTTGTATAATTTTTTAAAGCATGATTTCCAAAGTGTAGTGTAACAACCTCGATCCATGATTATCGATTAATCCATGACCAATTATGCTTAATAAGTAATTAAGATGAAATCCTGAATTAATTACATGTGCGATGCATTATTTGTGTTCCTATTTGTCTATTGTAGAAATATCTATTTCTGTTTCTGTTTTATTCTGTGAATTGAAGGTCTTATCGGCATCCGATCACGAAATTGACTTGATTTCTATGTTAGTTAGAATTTTTAGAATCTTATGATAAGTTTAATTAAATTCGATTCGGAATGCATTAAATTAGAATAATTAATGTCAAATTGCTTAGCTTAAGTTAAAACTAATTAAATGTCCTAAGTAAGCTACATAAGGCCTATACACACCACTTGAGTCACCTTTTTCTCTTCATCTTTGAGCCTTCAAGAGACAAACATGAGAGAGAAGAAGAGAGCTCAAGGGGGTTGAGATCAACACTAGAGCTTGAAAGAAATTGCTAAAGAATTCAAGGAAATTGGCTTGGAACCTTAGAGAATTCACCAACTAGAGCTTCATTGAGAAGTTGAGGTAGGAATTCCACCATTGAGTTGTATACTTATGATGTCTAAACAACAAATTCAAGATAAATTAGTTAAGTAATGCAAGGATTGTGCTAGAATGGATGAACTTGAGTCATATCATGCATGCATGCACATTTTCATACATTTTGAATTAAATTTCGAGTAATTCTCACATGCATGTGCTAAGTCTACTTTTGTTTTGAGAGTTCATCTTGTGTTGTATCATTTTATACCAATTGATCATGTTTTGGGAGCTTCGAAGTCAAGATAAAACATGGATGTTATGTTTTCAAAGAATTGAGTTTAGTTTTGAGCATTTGGCATGCTTTTGGGCTTTGATTTCAAGAAATGATCTTTAATTCTCAATGATTTGCAAGTTTACAAATGTTTTCTCAAGTTTTGAGGCCCAAGGGGTGCATTTTACAACTATGCATTCAAGTTTTGAGCTTGGGAGTGTAATCTGAAAATTCTAGATTCTGCCCATCCGCTCGAGCGGTAGATCCTACGCTCGAGTGACCACTTTTGTTTTTGCACCTCCGCTCGAGTGATCAGAAGTTTGCTCGAGCATGAAATGCAAGCTCCCAGAAGTTTACATGTTTTGCAGACCGCTCGAGCGACAAGAGTTGCGCTCGAGTGAAGACCTCAGTCTCAAGCTTGAGTGACTGCCGAACGAAAAAATCAGGCAACTAGTACTTTTGCAAAAGTTTGCAGATCGCTCGAGCAACCGAAGTTGCGCTTGAGCGACCACTCACATTTTTTAGCCTCCGCTCGAGTGAAGGAAGTTACGCTCGAGCGGGACCCTTGTTTTCAGTAAATTTTGTTAATTATTTTTAAGTGCATTTTAGCATCCTCATTGCATCCTAAGCATTCCTAGGCCAAGATTAAGACATAATAATGAGAATAAAGGCTAGAAACACGCTAAGAACAAAATGAAATCAGTTATATACAATCCAAGCGTGTGTTTCAGTATATGTATCTGTTATGTTTGTGTAGGTCATGCACCATGAGCTGTTGGCCCATTGGTTTGCTATCAAGCTATCTGTGAAGCTATCTGTGAGTAATAACTTAGTAAAACAATGTTCAATATGAAATACTTTCTAAATATTATGATATGATATGAACTATTTTTGAATGATAGAAAATAATGTATTATGATTACATTAATGATGATCCACTTGTTTGAAATGTTTATGTGGTATCCATAGTAGAGGCCCTTGCCCAAGGGAAATAATACTGTGGCTTCTGGTCATGAGGCCCTCTCCCGGGGGAAACAATACCGTGGCCCATGTACGAGATATGTAACCTAGTGCCGGAGGTTTCAATGTGGAACTTAATATGCTTTACCAAAGAGATATGTTTAATGCTAACGGATACACCACTCATGATATGGATATGTTTATGACTCTGTTTCTAATACGAATATGCTTATGTTTTTGTTCAATAAGAGATTTGAAAGTTATATCTGTGACGGACATCATTCATTTCTTTACTCTGTTATTATTCACTGGGCTCCAGCTCACTGTATTATATATGTATGTAGGTGACCAGGCGCGTGACCAGGCTTAGAGATGAGGACCTGGAGTCTCAGTCATGTTAGCCAATTGTTGTGCCTCTCGAGGAGGTTCCCTTTTGTAGCTCACACGTGTTTGGGACCTTGTTTTCTTTTGGAAGTTAAACAAGTTTTATGTTTATGTGTATATTTGTAATGAATATGGCATGGACAACTGTATGTTTGGCGTCACGCCTATGTATGTAAAGTTTTTTTTTGAATTACTGTCTCATGGACGTCAACATAGCTCAGTGGACTAGATATTTTCTATATTTGCTTCTGCAGCCCCTTACATTTTATGATATTCAGGTCAGAGGCCTTTGGTAATCCGAGGATTATTGGTCGCTTACAACCCTAAACCTATAGGGGCGGGTTTGGGTCGTGACATGTAGCCTATGCTATTCAACACAATGTGCATATCATTACTTTTGCATTGTCTTTTATGACCCTTTCGAGGTAAGATCAGAGAGATATAGAATAAAACATCACCAAGCAATATACATTGCATGTTTTAAATTAAATAAATTTATAAATGACTAAATGAATTCCATATTAAGTTAGCCAACTAGGAGATTACCCAGGTACCTGGGCTATTATTGCATATCATTGAGGGTTACCATAGCATTTAGGCAACTATGATTTGATCCGCTACACAATTGTCAAACAAAAATAATAATCTACAACATCATTCCTCTAAAAGTAAAAGACATGACCCATTTCATTGTCACTCGTCAGGTGGTTGTTTAATAGTGGCCTCTTTTGATTATTTATAAAGTTAGAATATATTACTCTACAAAAATTAGGAGGAAAAAAAAAACAGTTACAATATAAGGTTTCAACTTTGTGAGCACATTTGGTGTTTGAAAGTTTCAACCAATAAAATCCAAAGGCTAAAGTTGTTTCTATTTTATCAAACCTACCCATGCAAGTAACTTTAACATATATGGTAGGGTGTTTATGTAAACATTTGAACAAGTAGCATTCAACCTAAGGCTTGTTTAATATATTATGCTCAACCCAAAGTTGACTTTGCACCTTTTTGCAAAAGCCCGAAACAAGCTGAACCATAACTTCTAGTTAACAAACTTGAGCTTCCTCATTCTTCGTTATATTTAGCTTGTACGCAACCAAAAGCCCTTTTTTTTTAAAGATGTTTTCCTATGCAAAACTGTTCATAGTATGGTTAACCTTATAGTTGCGCTGTGAAACCGTGCCTTTAACTAGCTCTTTGTTTTAACATACTCAAAAATTTAGGGCATGTTTGGTTGTGTTTTCGTTCACCATTTTTGTTTTACATGTTTTCATAAACAAAAGCAATGAAAACTTCAAAATCACCAATCATTTTCATATTGTTTTCATTTTTGTGTGAAAACAATTTTCAAAATTTTGAAAAACAACTTTTGTTTGTTTCCTAAAAGTAAGTAGTTTTTTAAAAAAAGAATCCCAAAAATAGTGTTCAAAAATAATTCGCCAAACAAGTTTTCTATGTTTTTCGAAAAATGAAAAACAAAAATACAATGAGTTTCTTAGAATCCTTTTTGTTTCGTCCTCTGTGTTCTAATTATATAAGCAACATCTTCTATAATCTCCCTTCCTTACAGTTTGTGTGTTTGGTCGCTTTTAGGTATTTCTTATCCATCAAGCTTCAAAGTACCTCATTTCCACTTCTTGTTTAACATTTCTTTTTTTTGATAAATAACAAATGTTTTTTGTTATATAGTCAAGTGCTATATAACAAATATAGCACTCAACTATGAAGCATCGACATTTCAAAAAGTGTCGTATCCGTGTCGGACACATGGACACGGCGGGGACATGCAGACAAAGTATGGGACACGCCACATGAAGTGTCCCCTTATTTAATTAATTTATTTTCAGGGGATGCACCTAGGACACTTTAGGGACACACTAGGGACATGCCAAGTTGTCTTTTCCCCTATTTTCTTTAGATTAAAGACTTTCACCATAAATTTATTTTAGGTTTTAAAATTAATTACAAGACCCTCCAATAATATTTAGTTTGCACTTAAAGATCCACAAGTAAAATATTTGAGATTGTAAAATAACTATTACTTAATTATTTATTTGATTTGTATATTTGGGTTCTCACAGGATTAAAACTGATTACTAGTGAACTCACCACCACCATCAGTTCTGAAAATTTTAAGAGTAGTTTCAAATTAAACTCTTGAAATTTAGAGAACACCTCACTTTTGTAGCACAAAGGATAGATCCCAATGAATTTACTAAAATCATCAATAAAAGAACATAGTAGTTAATATGAGAAGGAGAAGCAGAGAAAGGTCCCCAAACATCACTATGAATGAGAGACAATGGTTTATTCACAGTAGAATTAGACAAATTGAAAGGCAATCTATGACTCTTGGCCATAGCACAATGAGTACACAAATCAGTGTCATTACAAGAAGATGATGAAATAGGCAAACTAAATTTGCTAATCAAAACTTGCATCTTTTGAGATGAAGGATGACCAAGCCTAGTATGCCATGTATAAGGAGACACAAAACTAGTAGCAAGAAAAGCATTAGAAACGAATGGTGCAAGTGTTGAAGATTGTGAAAAACTAGAAGACAACTGATAGAGGCTTTGATGATGAACACCTTTATAGAGAAGTTTCTTGGTGAGTTTGTCCTGAATCACAAAGGATTGGTTATCAAATATAATAGCGCAATTGTTATTAGAAGTTAGCTGATGAACCGAGGGAAGATTGGAAGAAATAGAGGGAACATGAAGAATATTATTGAGTTTAAAAGGAAAAGAAGAAATATGAAGGATACCTTGACTTGTGTGGTGAATGGGAATGGACTGACCATTACCAATAGCGACCTAATCTGAGCCATAATATGGTTGATATTGTTGACAATGAGCAAGATCAGAAGTCACATGAGATGAAGCGGCAGAATCCACATACCAGTTAGCAGATGGTGAAGAAGATTCAGATGTAGAGGAAGCAGCAAAGGCAGCCTTAGGTGAAGAAGATGAAGGCTAAAATGAAGCATCCATCCTATACCAACAGTTAAGGGTAGTGTGATTAGATTTGCTACAAATTTGACAAATCACAAAAGAAGCTGAAGACTGATATGAATACTGAAATTTCTGAGATGATCTGCCAGAACCACTCATTTGATTTGGAGAACCACGAAAAAAACCTACCACCCCTGTTACCTCCTCTTGGATAAGAAGATCGATTTCCTCTAAAACCAGAGGACTGAGATTTATAAGAAGGCAGATCTTTCATTGCAGCATAAGCAATTGTAAGATCTGAAGATGAAGTAGCTTTAGTATCAGGTTCGATATGTAAAGCCTCAGAACATAGCAAGGATGAGAGATCCTTCATAGAAATTGGTTCAACTCGAGCACGAATAGTGGTTTTTAAGGCATTATATTCAACAGAAAGGCCATTTAAAGTAATGAGAACAAGATCTTCATCTGGAATAGGTGAAGAAGCAAGGGCCAATTGATCCGAGATTGTTTTGAGTTGAAGAAGATAGGCTTCCATTGAAGAAGATTTCTTGGAGATATTGTTCAACTGATTTTGAGTTGATCGATATGCGAATGAGAGGGAGAGAGAGAGAGAAGTGAATCTTCTGGCAAGAAGAGACCGGACTTCTTTACAAGTAGAGCAATCAAATACAGAGGTGAAAATAGAAGGTGTGAGAGTTGCTGTGATGCAACTGAGCAAATGAGAATCGATTTGCTTCCATTTGAGAAATTCTAAGTTGATCATAGTCTTGCCGTCTGAATCAAGCACAAATTCAGAGGGACATTCAACAAAACCATCAACAAATCCCAGTAGATTTGTGGCTTCGAGTATATTTTGGAATTGATTCTTCCAAACAATATAATTCGATGAATCCAACTTGACAGTCACAAAAGAATTCAGATTCGAAATCAAGAATGTAAGATTCGAAGGAAGAGGATTTGAAGTATCTTCCATGAACGCCATTGAAGCTAAGCTCGTTGGAGCACCAGTTCTGATACCATGAAGAAGATATGAATTTCTTTATTCATTAACCTAAAAGAGTATATGATATCTGTTTATATACATCAGTAAAGAAATCAGTAACCATCTGTATCTATTCTATATCTTACACACTCTAACTGATTTAGTTAACAAACTCTAACTAATTTAGTTACATCAACAGACTATGGCTGTGATATGCTACAACATAGTTGTATCAGTTCTGGTGGACTCATCTTGAGATGCTCTGGATTTCATAACTCTATCAAATTCAACTATATCATTTTGTACAAGAATGTTGTATAAATTTATTTTTATTTTTTTGGGTGAATATGTTGTATAAATTTTCTGCTCATATAACTTATTAATTCACTATTTCATTATATTGAGATACATTGTAATAAAAAAAACTCAATTTGTATAGCACTAATAAAATAAAAATAGAACTTCAAAATTTAACATAATTCAATAAATTAACAGATCATTTGTGCAAACTTCAGCGGATGAATTACTAAATTGAACATTCAATTTAAATACAAAACTCTAAATCTATATGTATTTTTTGTTAAGTAGTTTCAGTATTTACAAATATCTAACTTCCCATTTCTTATAGGAATTGGCAACCCCTTCATGTAATTGCTCTTGCTCTTGATCTCTGAAACAATAACTAGAATGTCAATTGTAATCACCGCATTCTTGATAAATCCTAGCATACACTGTCAATTGACGTGCCATTTAGGCCATTTGGTACAATGAAAAACGTTTCTAAAAAATAAAATACAATGGCAGTGGCAATGGTAATGATTACCACGATGGCAACATGCCCAAGGAGAATTGCCTTCTAGAAGATGAAAAGTCATGAAAACATAGAGTTGTGCCCATGAGTTGCCACCTGAGAATTTTACCACATCTCATCTTCAAGTTTCTCCGGAAAAGAAAGCACATACCTTTCTGTAAGAATTTCCAACCATGTTTAGAATTTGAAGGGTAAACTTTTTCCTTATTCTCAAAGTAGAATGCCCTCTTTAATTGTCGTTAGCAGCCATTCTTCGATAAAGTTTCATACAAACAATCTTATAGCAAAACATGATTTCATCCAGATACTGAAGCAGGACTCACTTTGCAAACCTCGGTATTAAAGCCACAATCCATTAAAAACAACAGCCAAGCTCTTTGTTATTCAGAGAGTCGATCCCTAGGGCCTTTAACTTCAACAAGCTTGGCTTCACCACTATTATCACCATGGAAGCGCCATAACAATAAATCAGGCATTCCACTAGACCAGCTCTAGTAACCTTGAGCCAAGTGCCGGCAGATTGAGGCTAAACAAGGGCCACCAATGCATGTCACGGCCGCTCGAAGCTCAGATAGTGAATGTCGGTCCCAGTTAACTCCCCGACAAGCTGTTCCTAAATGTGATTCCCATGATGTAATAAGGATCTCTTTAGCCATTCCATCATAGATTTTTTCAAGTAGTGGTTCTAGGAGACTCTTTCTTGCTTCATAAAACCCATCAGTATCCAAATCTAAAGAGGCGGTCTACAAAATGAATGGCCTTAATTTGAAAATGAAGTAATAGAAGAATCTTTTGACAAGGAGTACGTAAATTGGATATATGTATAGAGAGAGGAGGAAGAAGAAAAAAAAAAGATAGAGAATATATTACTTGTCAACTTTTCAAGGGGAGAATGATGTAAAGCCGTAGGTGTTATTGAATGACATGCATATTTTCATTTCATACTTAAATGCTTAGAGTTAAATTGATTAAACATCCTTAGATGAATTTTTGAGACATGGTTTAGAAATATTGTTCTTTAAATATCATGCACCCATGGGTGAAACCAGGATTACAGTATTGGGGGGGGGGGACCAAAAGTAAGGTATAATAAAGTCTAAGCGGTCGGATCAAATCCAATTTAGACGACTAAAATCAACAAATCAATATTAAAACAAAGCTGATAAATAATTTTAAAAAATGTATTCCACGAACTTAAATTTCAATGATTTACCACTAGAAAAATGCAAATGAGAAGTAATATCACATAGTTCATCTAGTACATGAATAGTAATAAATTATAAATCACACTACGTACACAATTTTGATGAAAAAAACGTAGGAATTTGTCGCCAGGTATTTAACCAAATAGGATCGTCCAGTTCCTATAGAATCTATCACTAAAATACCCTTAGAGGGGGATAATAGGGCACATAAGCTGTACTGGCGCCAACATTAACGGAGAGTGTCATGAGAACAAGCGTAAAGGACATTTGTAATCTTAAGAACAATGATAAAACTAGACATTAGAATTTAGATAAAATATTTAATTCCTCACTCTTTACTTTAACCATCTCTGAGCTTTCTTTCATTCTCTTCTGTAAAAGAAATTAGCTACCTCAACGTTAAAAAAGTCCATATATTAAATTTAGGGAGTTGAAACCTACTTGAAAAAGAAACCAAACATATCAGCTTCACACCTACTAAAGTGCTTTACACTTAAAAAGTTACCTCATTTTTGTTAAGTAAAAGAAGCTAGGTGACCCATGTAGAAAAAATAAATGAGGCCTGACAGCTTCATTTCAGATTATCTCCAAATCTAAAAGGGAATACCATGATTGGATAGATGAATATAGTATGAAGTGCATCAGAGAAAAGTAACATACATTCACTTCAAATGTATATGCCACAACTAAGAACCATTTGAGTCATCTGACCACAAAGACGATAAGCATCAACTTCATCAAAAAAGTGAAGCAACAACAAGAGCTATGGGACGAGTCCGGATCCTCGGCTGCCCTACCCGGCAGCCCTTCCCAGCAACCCCCCAAAACGACGTCGTTTTGGGGTTTTTTTTTTTTTTTTTTTTTCTTTTCTTCTCCTTCTTGCCAAATTTAGAGAGAGAAAGCAGAGAGAGAGAGAGAGTGACAGAAATGGAAGCCGAGAAGCTCCTCCTCTCACGGCGGCATCAGCAGCAGCAGAGCGGTGGCTCCTCATCGGCGAGAAGCTCCTCGCCGGCCGTGACCCTCCTCATCGCCGAGAAGCTCCTCGCCGGCCGTGACCCCGAAAACCCTAGATTTCAAACAAGAAGATGAACAGAAAAAATAAATTCTTGGCTTTGATGGGTGCTCAATCTTTTTCACTTTCTTTTCTTTTGTGAGTTTTTGTTTTGGATGAATAGCATTGGTGGGTTGAATGTATGTACTTTTGTTTGAAAAAAGAAAGAATATAGAGAGGGAGGTTGCTAGACTTGTATTCTAGAAACCAGAGGGGGGAAACCAAGATCTCTCTCCCTCTATCTCTCTCTCTTCCAGGGGTAGAAACCAAGATGAGAAATTCTGGGTCTCTCTCAAATGAAGAAAATCTGAAGATTTAACAAGTAATTTCATTTCAAATCTCCCAACATTTTGAACCTCAAAATCTCTCACTCTCTTTCTTTTCTTTTTTGTTTTTGTTTTTGTGGGTTTGTCACTCACTTTTTCAAGTTTGATTCTCGGAATTGCGAATAAATTTCAACTTTAGCTGAGTTTCAGAGATGAAGATCTGTTATTTGCTTTTATTTGTTTGAATTTGTGTCTGGAATTACTGTTGGTGCTATGGCTGTTTGGAGATGGGTTTTGATTTTCTTGGAATTTTGATGGGTTTTGATGGCTTTTCCATTGATGGTCTGAAGAAAAAAGGGTTAAAGAGGAAGAAAGGGTTTTGATGGCTTTTCCATTGATGGTCTGAGTTTTAGAGATGGGTTTTGATCTTCTTCCCCTGTTTTCTGTCTTGATCTTCTTCCCCCTGGTCGGCCGAAACCCATCAACAGAGAGAGAAGAGAGAGAGAGAGAGAAAGAAAGAATAAGAAGAAAAGAAAAGAAAAAAAAAAAAAAAAACCCCAAAAACGAAGTCGTTTTGGGGGCTGCTGGGAAGGGCTACCGGGTAGGGCGGCTGAGAATCCGAACTCATGGTAATTCTCTTACTAAGAAGTACTTGAAATCTAGTGCGAAAGACATCTGGTACATCAGAAAAATAATGTCCCACAAAAGAAGCCCAAAAATAGTCAACCAAATGCCACTCTCTGTATGTACACCCTGCCACCCGCCTCCTGCTCCGACATAATATTGCATTGGACGCTGCTCAACTCCGCATTGTTCTTCATCTTCACCATAGAACCTGCTCTTCATCCCAGTCTTACAGTTCAATGGTCTCCCCTGAACATGCAGCTAAATTATCAACAAATGAAAAATAATCAGAGCCGCAATTAGATAAGCATTCATGTTTGCACATCACCCTTGATAAAACCCATAGACATAAGATGATTCAAGTTTAATCAGCATGAGAAAGCTTAAAAACACAACCCTTAAAAAATCAAATTCGCAATCACCTCAGTGATCTTCCTCTTGACAGACTCAGAAAAACTGGGAGTTTTCCAGCGCCTTGGTGGTTTTCCCAAACGTAGAACCCTTTGCAATGCTGTCATGGAACTAGCACGAACCCGTGGATCTAGTAACCCATCTTCAGCAACCGAAAGGCTCTCATTGAGACAACCCAGATGCTCCAAATCAATTGACAACCTCAAAGTCCAATATCCTCTTCTTCCATCAAACGTAAAATTAATTAGCAGTTGCTTTAATAAATTAATTGCATCGGTGTAACTGAGAAGGGTAAACAATTATCCAGTCCAGAGAGCATTTAACAAGCAACAAGTTGGATGCAAAGAATAGAACCCTCATTAATATCTCGCATATTATTAGAATGGACCGCAATCTCCTGTGTTCATTAGGTTTTCTTTTTTATTATTGGCGCCTTAAGCTTTTGTCATTATCATAATAATGGAAGAGAAAAAAGAGAAGTGATTGGCTTCCTACGGTTTTATTGAATATGGTAATTCTCAAAAAATCTAGACAGGGACACAGTGATGATGCGATAACAACCAGATTTACATTTTTATGTATACATGAAAATAACAATTTCATTTTTTAAGTTACAAATACTTTATTATTTTATTATGTTAAACCAAGAAGAAATCATTTTCCCACTTCATTTATGTTAAGAAAGAAGTGTGAATTAAAAGTTTTAATACGATAAACCCATCATAAACGGTAGTACAAGTGAAACGTCACACTTTCATTAATCAAAGTTTAATATACATTCTTAACAAAATGGAAGTCACATAGATAGTCATATGCCTGGATGACTTACATCTTTCCAAGCCACTGCTTGGGCACAACAAAGGTGAGTCATAAGCTCAATACAAATAAAACCTTAGGCTTGTACATATAAGAAATACAAAATACAGGCAAAATAAACAAGATGAGCCTTCAGCTCTACAGTGCTCCCAAGCTAAGTCCATGGCGGAGGCATATCACCAACACCTGAAAATGATTTTCCTATATAGGGTGAACCAAAACCCAGTAAAAATAATCCAGTACAATATATGAAACTTAACAAAGATATAAGGGTGATATGCAATTACAATGTCATTGATAAACCGTTTCATAATTCTTTTGCAAGCCAAGCAATACCAACTGTATTATTTCAATTCATGACATCGGTTCCGTTTCATTCAGGCAATCAAACTGAGAATACAAATCAATAGGTCTCTACCGGTACTACCATCATACAATCACTTCTATTTGCCATTTTACGGATCTCTAGTCCATGGGAATCGGCACCCATACATATACATACGCGTGGTTTTCGGGACTTTCACCCTAGACACACATGCCAACTTAATTCAATGGAGTACATCCCCTATCTTCTCCCAAACATGGAGAACATCCCCTTTCTCTTCCCAACATCATACATATACAATGTATTTAAAGACATAATCATATGCAACGACAATGGATGAGAAATTAGTTTCAATTTACCTAATCTTTATGCAATTTCTACAACAATCATAGTTATCCTCCACTGATAGCTCAAAACAGATATTTCTAAATAGAAATACAATCTCAAGACAGATGAATTACCCAAATTTCTATGGGTGAGTGATAATACATATCAAATTCCACCATTTACATAGTCAACCGTCTAATTCCACATTTCCAATATCCATTTCCATTTATTTATACAAAATAAATCTTTGAGACATTTTAGGGCAAACTTCTCCATTTTTCAAAATTCAACCCAAGTATCAAAATCAACCATTTTGTTACCTCATAACCACTTCCATAACCATTTTCAATGCTCCAATTTGAAAACCCCTCTTTGAATTTAAACCAAAACCTTAGGTTTGTTCAAAATCTCCCAAATTCACAAAAGATGTTTATACAAAACAGATAACTAAGTTAAGAGTTATATAGGAGTATAGAAAATCCCTACCTTAAGTTTAGAAAATGAGCAAAGCAAGGAAGAAACTTCAAAGACGCCGAAACCAGGCTTTGTTCGGACCAAAGTGAAGCTCTTGAGACGCTTTATCTTTTTCCCAAAGACACTAGGGTAGAGAAACTAACAAATCGAGGTGAAAATGTAGAGAGAGTGTGAGTTTAGAGAGAGAAACTCTAGATCTAAGCTTTTTAGAAAGTATAGAGAGAGAATAAAAGTGAAAAAGTGATATAAAAGGTCACTTTCATGAACTGATATACACACAGTCTGCTCGAGCACAATAAGTGACGCTCAAGCGTTAGACACAATAAGTTGTTCCGCTCGAGCGCAAGAAATGACGCTCAAGTGCAGATTGCACACTCCCAGAAGTTTTGCAGACAACAGGCCAACGCTCTAGCACAAGAAAGGCCGCTCAAGCTGAGCCCGCTCGAGTGTAGAAAGAACCGCTCAAGTACGGAATACACTCTCCTAGTAGTTTTGCAGACCTGCAAAAGTACTGAGAGTTTGCAAATACCGCTCGAACGCAAGAAATGCCGCTTGAGCGGAGGAGCAAAAACCTGGGCAATAAAAGTTTGGAAACTAAGCAACCAACCTGCCCCAAATGCAACAACCACAATTCAATAGCCAAAATTAAGGAGATACAAAGGAAGTAAGATGTGAACAACAATATGAAACCACGAAGCCCAAGTCCAAGATGCAAAAGGGTCGGGTTAAAATCGGAATCGCTATAATCTCCCTCATTTAAGGAATTTCGTCCCTGAAATTTCAAATCAAGTTTTCAAAACTATGTTTAAATCAATTATAATAGTGATAATCATTCAATTCCATCACCATGACCTATTCTCTGGTTATCCATTCTCAACAACTTAATACATAAGTTCTAACATTGAAAATACAATCCACATTTTCCAAAACATATACAATGTTTATATTAAACTAGTGTTTCCAAAACATATACAACATATACAATGTCTTCATATTTCACTAATCATAACAAAATTTCAATATATGCTCAAACATCAACAAATAAATCTGGATATTTCTCACGGACTTCCAACTCACGTTCCCAAGTTGTTTCCTCAACTCCGTGATGTTCCCATAGCACCTTAACTAATAGAAAAGTCTTGCTTCACAAGACTCGACTCAACAACAAGGAACAAACATGGATGCCTCCCCAACCGACAAAACTTGTGATGGTTTATGAGACAAGAACAAATACCCTCGACAACAATAATAATAGTAACAACAACTTCAACAACAACAACAACGCTCTAAGACATCCACCACGTCTCGACTACCTACCATGCCCAAACCACTAAACCACCATTGAGTGCTTAACACTCTAATGTAAGGAATAAGGAAACCACTCACACATAAGGCTTTCGGTCAACTCTCGTAGAATGAGAACGCAAAATAAAATGCGATTAATTAACAATGTTATGGCACATCAATGCCCGACAATTCTAAGTCCTTGCCAAAAAGACATACAACATGTAACTAGCAACTTAGGCTAGATCAAAATGCGGCTTCTCAACACTAGATATAAGATAGTCCGTTCAAGTTAAAGAAAATGCCTTATTTATCCCCGTTTGTCCCAAAACACTTGGTTTTCCCCAAAAGGTGTTCAGATTTATACCGTCACAATTTCAAATACATTAACAACTGGCCACAACAAAACTCAGAGATTTCCAAACTATTTTCCTGAAAACCAAAATTGCAAATTCACGTTTCAACCCAAAACAGTTTTAGGTTATGCAAAGTTGTCAAGGCCACAATACTAAAAAGGAGAGTTTGGTTTTCCTCCAGATCATTCATCAACATTTCTCCAATGAATCACAACACAATCACCCAACAAAGCCCATCACCCTCACAATGGTGCCACAATACCCAAAACAAAATTTCCATGATGAAAACCCCTACAAATTTTTGAAATGCCAGCAACGCAATAACACAAGGGAAGAAATTTCACACCCACCAATCACATAATGGCGCAAAGCGCTTATAAGATCCAAGTTCTCAACCGAAGCTCCAAACCGGTTGCTACAACTCAAAACAACCTTCCAACTGTCCATGCGGGACTTACATCTCACACCAAGACACCGTTCAATTACATAACCCTCAATCTCGACCTATTCTTGAGATGACTATATGTCAACCATCCCAAATACTAACCAATCAACTATCTAACAGTATTCACCCATACTAGCCTTCAAACACCAACATACCACTTAACTTCACCCAACATAGTCTCAACACCACATCTTGCCCAACCTTACCAACTCCGATATGGAGTTCCATACACAACCTCTCAGGTCCATTGAATCACTTTGGATTCTTCAAAGTTAACCCACAGTACTTTGGTTCTCCATTCACTCCTCACACGTTTGCCTAAGTGGCATACACATCCTTGTTTCACATTTGAGTCCTAACTGGACTTCTCAAGCCAAAAACAATACACCCTTTCAAGTCAACACACTCATTAGTACCTTACACCTGGCACACGCAAGGACCGAATAAGCAAAACAATTCTGACAGAGCGCACCACTCACTCCACACAATCTTACTAATTCACTTGGAGTTCTACTATCCAAACTAGACAACAAACACTCATACCACAGTGACCCAGTACTATCGAATATTAAATTACTCAATCCAATCATTAACTACACTACTGCCTTACCTAGGCACCTTCCTGGGATTGTCCTGTGACCGATCCCCTTCTACACATCATCCAACAACAATATACGAACCATACACCGCCATACCTTATACTAGAAAAAAAAAAACCTCCTCACTTATTGCATAACATCTTACCCTTAACCCCGAATGGGTTATCTCCACACTGAATCCTTCATTCTGAGAATGTACTCATAACCTCGACCGAATTCACAATAACGAAATTCACATACTTATTCTCTCAAACCAAGTCAACTTGCGAAGGCCTACTACGCTACAACGCCATTGTTATCATGTAATCACCCAAACCGAACAACAAGTAAACACAACACCTCCATCCCTCAGTAACCAATAAGGTCAACTCTTTAATCCATATCCCACTCGTCACTCAATACATGAGTACAACCAAAATACTAAGTCTCCTAATCAATCCACCAACTGTTGATACTTATTGAACCAGTGCCCTGAACCAAGTCCTGAGCACATACACACGACACCTACAAGGCTTTCAAAGTCTTACCATCCTAACTCTATAAAAGAACAAAAGAATTTCTTAACTTCCTTACTATCATTCCAAACCTCGCCTCATAAACACAAAACCACCGTGACCCTACACATAGGTCACACACTAACCATGGGTTATACACCTGACCAATCCTTCCAACAATATCTCTTAACTTAACCAAAATTGGGATACACATCTGTTACACCCAAATACAATAAAGGAATCCTAGAACCTAGGAAACGCCCACTATACCACTATTTGAAATGTAATACCAACTACTTAGAACACACCACCCACCAACGCCAACAACCACTACTACGATAAGGGACTAACATCCCTTCACCAGAAACAACCAACCAGATTATATGAAGATCTGCTACCATAACCTACCATTAAGGTACACGTACCCAACGAAACTATACGCGATCCACCCTTGAAAACAACACGCTGTATGTCCAAGACCTAGTGCCAATCACCCACTTCACATCCTTTCGAGGAATTCTCACAATAGTAGACCAAAACCTCTACCACGAACATAAGACCAAAAAAGAGATGCTCACAAAATTTCACACACCCGGCAAGTATAACTGTTCTCGCCCCATGGTAACCCCGACCAAAACACGCATCCCCCAAAAACTCTTTTAATCTCAAAACATGGCTCACTAGCCATCACCTTCTGTAGACACCCCATTTTTGACCGTCCTCAAGACTTGGACGTCACTATTTGAAAACTCGGTGATCATCCATGTTCGTGTTCGTTTTGAGTTCCCGGAGGTCTCGACTACGCGCCTTGCCTCAGGATCTCTCAACTCGACTGTTTTGTGTTTGATTTTGCACCAAACACTTGTGTTTTTGCTTCTGATGGTAGAGAGTAGCTTGTTAGCTACCCCTGACACCCACCGGCCGTGTGTTCTTGCTACCGGCCATTGGTGAGATATACCATTGGTCGGTCGACATCTTGTGTGGTCGGCCGGCCATCTGTTTGGCCGATGGCCTCCTTTTCTGGCCGACACCACCTTTTTGCCTTTTTTGGGCATAATGCATGCCAGCTGTGCCAGTTGGAATGCATAGACCCTGCGCCCCATACACGGGTGTGGCTGTTTTGAGCCTTTGACCCTTTTGATCCAACCTCTTTCACCCTTTGCTCAAGCTTCTTGAGGAAGCTTGACCTTAGTCTTAGCTTCCCCAAGAAGCTTGCACCCTTAGGATAGCTTCCCTTGGAAGCCTTGACCCTTTAGGATAGCTTCTCTTAGAAGCTTGGAGCCATTCCATTGTCTATATAAAAACCCCTCCTCCTCCTTTGTGTGGGTTCAGCAAAATTAGAGCAAAATACATATATAGATCTAATATACACTTTCTCTCTCTATATCTCCCTCTCTCTCTTCATTGTGTGTGTGTTTAAGGGCCAAAAGGGTGATTTCTTCTTAGTTTTGCACTAAGACACACACTACTACACCATACTTCGACTTTGGGAGGCATTGAGGGTTTGTTCTTGAGGTTTTGGACTGGTTTTGATCAGAAGAAGGGGCCTGCATTCGCTGTTCTTCAAGGGTTCTTCAAGGGTAACACTTTTACTTTAGATTCCCCAATCTTGCACTAGTCTTTTACCTATCTTGCTTACTGTTTTAGACTTTGTGTATAACTGAAAAAAGTCTTATATTTTCATGTTTAAGATACTTCATTAAGGTTGTTTTGGTGTTGGGGGTCGACCTCCCCCCCTTAGGCCTTGTTTGGCCCTTTTGGTGTCCTCTTTGTTAAGCTTTGGTTACTATTGTGTGTTGACCTTCTCACCACTGAAATCCAGTGGATTTTCAGTGGTGAAGAAGGAGTTTTAGAGTCATGTATAGGGGAGGGACACCCCTCTCCCTTTGTCTCTCTTTTGTGCATAATTTTGGCTCATAAGGGTAGCATGTAGGCCTAGCTTTGTTTGGCTTCATTTCAGAGGTTATTTGGTGTTTATTTAGCATGTTTTACCTCTGTCCCATGTTGGTTTGTTGACCCCTTGCATGCATAATACACTTGCCTTGTATCCCCCCATTTTGCCTAGAAATGCATCTTGCCATTAGACCATCATGCTTGCATATTTTTGCCTAGCTTTGTGAAGTTTTTAGTCATATTTTGCCATGATTAAGGTCTGTTGGGTGTTGATTTGGTCATGCATTTCATGCTTTGTATAGCCCCTTTGCATTCTAGCATGTTGGCATTGGGTGTGTGAGTCATGAGCATGCTTGAGTTGGCCTATTTCAGTGATTTGGAATCACTTATGATGTCATTTCAGTCCATGTTTTGTGCTCACATACTTGTGTTTGTTACTCTTTTAATACCTTGATGAGATGTGGTCTTATGCTCCATGTTTAGGCCTTAGTGCATGCCTCTTGCTTAAGTCATTTGGGATGCCATTCATGTGGGTTTCGGGGTGTATTTTGCTGCATTAAAACTCTGTTTTTGGTTGAATAGTCCATGCCATGTGTGGTTGGGATAGTTGTAGTAGAATGCTCCTCTTTATGCCTTAGTCTTAGGCCCATTGGTATGCATGTTTGCATGAGCATCCGTCCACCATTTGCATCATCATTGGCCACTGTTTTGGGGTGGGCTGAGGTCTGCCCCTTTGAGGTTTAAGTCCGCCATTGCATGATCATGTTGCATTATTTTGGTTTCATGCTTGCATTGTACCATGTTTGTATATTTGCACATTATTTAACTAGTTGCATTTCATGTCATAGCTTGCATGTTGGGTTGCATTGCATGGCATTTTGTATGTTTGGCACATTGCATTTGGCATGTTTTGTACCTTAGCTTCATGTTGCATATTTGACCCATGTTGCATAGTTGAGCCACATTGCATACAAGCATTACATTTTGCTTGGTTTGGGGTGTCAAACCAAGCATGAGGATTGAGATGCGTTCGTAGTCAAAGTGACGTAACGTGCCTCAATCCTCGGTCGTCGACGCCGTTGATCTCAAAATGATAGGGTGTTGGCATTCATCCTTTTTTTGTTGCATGCATTTTACATTGAATGACAAACTTGGCCTCTTAGGCTATCATGCATCAAAATGCATAATTGATGGCCCGAGGGTCGAGGGTCATGCTCCCTTCAGTCCATTGCATGATAGGGAGTGTGACCATGCTCACATTCACTTGAAAATTTCATGCCATACACTGCTTGCCCTCTGCTGCTGTCAACTGCAGGATTCTGCAGGAAGAGATGGCCGGCCGGCCACAGTGCCGACCGACCATCAGTGTCTGGCCGGTGGTCCAACATTTAGCCGATAAGCCCATTCCAATGGTCGGTGGAGTTTAATTATGGCCGGTGGCACTCCAGAGCACTCAGGAGGAAGTTCAAAGCAGTTCTGGAAACTTTCATGATTTTCAGAGGAGCAAGGCAGTGTAAACAGAGGCAACAGTGCTATGGCAGCGAGTTTCCGAGCGGGGCGAGTCGAGCATGCATCATCCTAGCATTCCGAGGCGGGGCTACGGCCATCCTCTTTCTGCATTTAATTTGTTATTTAAATAGAAGATATGTAATATTTAATTAATTAGAAGAGTTAATTATTTATTTGTTTTGTAATATTTATTCGGACCCTCCGAGCGAGGGCAATTGTGTAATAAGTGTGCGTGAGTGTGTGTATGTCTTCCAACCCCACGTCTTTCTTCCCTTTTATTTACTAGCTTTCGATGGTTAGTTTAGGGCATGTTTCAATTAGCATGATAGCATGTCTGCATACATTCATTCGTTTTGTATGCACTGGGCTCAGCGCATCATACTAACTGCATTGTATTTCAATTCCAAGATTGAATACGTGATAGCTGTAGCATCATCACATGCCATCTTAGGCTAGCCGAACCTATTTTAGTTGCATCTCGCATGTGTTGCATTAGCCATCTTAACATGAACTAGGATCATGCATATGATTACTAACTAGTTTCTGTTTTGGCTTGGAGTACTCGGTAATCATTTATGTTTTAGCATCCTTGCATGCGTGTGAGTGTTGCCATGTCAACATGCTGTACCATGAGGCTATTTGCTTATATGATATACCTGTTTGAATGCCTGTGGGTGGAGGTTGAATTACCTGAATTGGAATAATACATTAAAAACTGTGAGTTTTAAAGCCCACTAGACAGTGGCAAAACCATCTTTTCTAAGCCCACTTGAGGGTGGCAAAACCGGCATTTTAGCCTACTTGCGAGTAGCAAACCGTTTTCAAAACAAACATGAGGTGCTTTGTTCCAACTCAGGCGACTCAGTCTATACTTGTTATGTTGTGCCCATCACATAGTAATTCTAGCTAATTAACCGGAATAAGAACGCATAATGTTTTCAAAACAAGATATCATGGTTAGTAGAGGCCGATCTTTGATCGGGCGAGAGGGGGTGCTCATAGCTGACCTTCCCCAATCGTACCCAAGTTCCCGAGCCGAGACAACTTTGGTGATGACGGACACGTGGCCTTAGGCAAACGAGTCAGGGTTTCCTAAATTCCCCCAAAAATAAAATATTTAGGTGGCGACTCTGTTTCTGGCAAAGCAGTCCATGTTTGGCACTTCTTTACAAACAAATCTGTTTTCCAAAACGATTTGCCAGACTTGGACTCTTTGGTTCAGATTAAGAACCGTGACAAATTGAGTCCGAACTGTAGGGTGAGGCCCTAACGTGGGGCGCGTCCACACCTTCCCAAACCAAATCACAAGTGTATATATGCATCAATACAAAATCTTTTTGATTCCACAACACTTATCATATTAATAAAACTTTAGAGTCATTACATGCTCCAATCCGCCCAATCTATGGAAATAAACAAGCATCCGTACATATGTATAAACAAGCAGTTATGATGTCTCAACATCCCTAAAACACATTGGTTACACAACAGAACATAATGATTTCAAAACAATAACCCACCGGTTACAAAACAAAATAGCTAAAATGAAACCACCCTGTTGGTATTACCACCGTTACCGTCCCTCACTGGACCGCTAAAGATGGTTATTCTCAAACCCAAGATACCCTAAGAGTTCACAAGCCACGGACAAGAACTGCTGACATGTCCTGACTGGCGACACCTGGAACAAATGCGTAATTCTTTACTAGGAGGTCTGAGAATTTGGCTCCTCTAAGGCCCTCAAAATCTGGCCTGCTTGGTTTCCATAATGGTATTGCCCCTACCCGGACGAATAATGTTGAACCCGACTAGGTTGCGAAACTCCTAAAGAAGTCCTCGGTTGGATACAGAAACATTTAGCATGACCCGGCTGATTACACACCCAACAGATAAGTGGTCCTCAACTACATGACTGGTTCGAAGTCTGAATTGGTGAGGATCCCAATGACTGCTCCCCCATTAAGCACTCGATCACTCCATGTTCCGACTGGCTAAATGATCCAGTGGTGCAACTACTAGTTGAGCTACCGACCGTGCCCTTTTCCTCTGTGGGTAAGCCGGAAAGTTGTGGCCCAGCTGATCACATTTGAAACAAGTGAAAACCCTCTATTTACCTTTCCCCAAACCCAAATTGTGGGTTGGAACCCCTCTGCCTCTTAAAAGGTCTACTAACACCCCGAGTTACAAAAGCCGCCAAAATGGCCTCCTCCATGCTCCGTCCCATGACTAATACCGATGCCTCTACATGAGCCGCCGCTTCAACAAGCACACTATAACTTTTATGCCAAGACCCGGCAATCCTTCCTCAGATGTCGTCACATAACCTACTCTCAAACTCTGAACAACGAATGTGATGACCGGGTGCGTAAAACCGCCTCATTCCTCTCTGATTTATGTTGGGTTTACCCTTGTTAAAGTGTCGGGTTTAACTTGAAGTCTTGTTAACTATTTGGGTTTTTTGCATTTGGAAACGTTTCTCAAAATTCCTGTTCTTATTTATTCTGGTGTCAAGTTTCACATGTTTCGGGAGGCATGAGGTTGGATCCAGGTTTTTTTTCAATGCAGCTGGTAAAATTTTTGACTGGGAGGCAGGGCCACACGTGTGGAAAAGGGGCCACACGTACGGGAAGTGGGGCCGCACGTGTGGTGAGGAAGGGAAATTCGAGGTTGGCTGCTGTATTATATTCATGTACGGAAGGAGGTGCGAGAGAGAGTGTTGCACGTGTGGATGGGGGTGCCGTACATGCGGGAATGAGTGCCGCACGTGCGGAATAAAGCTGAGTCCGAAAAATCTGCTTTTCCTTCTTCTTGGGCTGAGTGTATATCACTTTTCCATCATCTCTCTCTTTCTCTAAACACACATTTCTCCTCCTCTCTACTTTTTCTACACCAAACCTCACAAAATCATTGATTTCTCCAAATCCATTAACATTTTGACCCTAGTTCCTTGATCAAAGTTGGAGAACTTCTCGAGAGCTACGTTTTGTGTGGTGGAGATCAAGTTTCAACACTATTGATTTTGGGAGGTTTCATCTCATTTCTTCTTCAAACTTGAGGTAGGGATTTTCTTATAGTTATATATATATTTTTGCAAGATTATGTTGATTTAGAACTTTTTGGGAAGTATGGACACTTTGATGTTGGCTCATGTGTTGTAAATGATTTTAAAGGTGGATTTCCATAATGTTTTTCTAAAAATCCTTGAGATTGTGAGTTATATTATTGTAGAGAAGTGTTAGCTTGAAATAATTTCTTTCAAAATGAGGAGGAAAACCTAGTTTATGGAAACCCTAAAATTTTGGAAAATTTTGAGAAAATGTGGTGATGTTATGAAATTGATTTTTGACCAATATTATGACAAATGTTAACATGAGAATTAGTGGTTTTGGAAGTTTATTTCTCTAAATGTTGATATAGTCATGAAACAATAAAGTTGATAAAAATACATGAAATGTGGAATGTTGTTGCTCCTTGATAGTGATTGATGAGTATATATGTTAATCTTGTGAAGTTTCTTTAGAAAGAGAAATGGGAATGGTGACCAAAATGGGAAAAATTGTATGGAAGAATTAAAAATGGAAGGATATTGCTAATGCATTGGCACTTCAATTCATTTGGTTATTACGAGCTTTGAATTGAGAATTGAAAATTTTGCATTTAAAAGAGAAATGTTTGTGAAATGGGATTTCATGGGAGTGTTTTGGGGTAAATACGTTAGTAAGTCCGGATATGGTGTAGAGAAAATTGATTAAGTTGGTGTTACGCCCCCAAAAAAATATGATAAAACCAACTCATAAGCGAAAGAATAATAGAAATAAGATACTTTCATTCATCAGAGTTCGTTTACAAAAATTAACACATGCAATATACATTCACAAATGTTCATCCTGAATCTACAGCATGTGTTGCAATGCTAAGAGAATTAAAATTAAACATATAGTCATATGCCATATAGGCTTACATCTTTCCAAGTCATTGCTTGGTTACACAAAAGTGAGCCTAGCTCAATACAATTTAAGCCCTTGGTTATACAAAAGAATATAACAAAATAAAGAAGCCCTTGCTCACAAAAGTCCCTCCAAGCTATTGCCCTGACGAAGGCATATCACCAGCACCTGAAAAAAAAATGGTTTTCCCCAAATAAAGTGAGCCAAAGCCCAGTAGGAACAATCTAACACAATATATGAGATTTGACAAAGATATAAGTACAATGTGCCTATACAATGTTGGTGACAAAATATCTACATTTTTATATAACTGTAAAACATCAAAGTTCATATTTCAATTAATTTTCCTTCAATCCATTTCAAGTTCATTTATTCTTTTCAATTCATGAGTCAATTTCATTATCTTTCAATAACCCAACTGAGACTACAACTTAATGGTTTTCCAATTCAATACATTACCACACAAACACTTCAAATTTGCCATTTTACAGAAATTTTGTCCGTGGGAGCGGCACCCATGTATACACAAGATTTCGGGACTTTCACTCTAGACACTCCAGCCAACTTAATTTCAATGGGGTCCATCCCATATCTCCTTCCAAACAATGGAGTACATCACCTTTTTCCTTTCCAACAATCATACATATGCAATGTATATAAATCATAGTCATATTCAATGACAACCAACAATAGATTAGTTTTAATTTACTTAATCCTCATGCAATTTTTATAACAATCATAGCTATCCTCCACCGATAACCCAATACAAAATTTCTAAACAAATATATTATTTAAATTTCCATGGGTGAGAGACAACACGTGTCCAACTCCACCATTTACACCAATAATCATCCAATTTCACATTACCATTATCAATTTCAGTTATTTATACAAAATAATAATTTGACCCATTTAGGGTAAAGCTCCCATTTTTCCAAATATCAACCCAAATGGCCCAAATCAAGTATTTGGCCACAATACAACCTCACATTCAACCCATAACCATTTATTTCACATTCACTTAGAAATTTATTCCACACCCAAACCCTAGGTTTGCTCAAATTACTCCAAAATCCCACCATTGTTACACAATGACAAATAACTAAGCTAAAAACTATATGAAATTGTAGAAAACCCCTACCTCAAAGAGATAAGACGAGCCAAGCAAGAGTGAAACTTCAAAGATGCCCAAATCTAACTCTATTCAGATCAAAATGGAGATCTTGAGATGGTCTACCTTTTTATCAAAGGGATTAGGTGAGGAAATCACTAGAACTAGGTGAAAATACAGAGAGAGAAAGTGTTTTAGAGAGAGAGGGTCTCAACTTTAGGTTTTAGGCAAAAAAGATCTAAAAAAGTGATGTAAAAAGTCATTTTCGTGATCTGATATACGCACAGTCCGCTCGAGCACAAGAAGTGCTGCTCGAGCATCAAACAAAAAAAGTTGTTCCGCTCGAGCGCAAGAAAGACCGCTAAAGTGCCAAGACACAATGAACAAGATGCTCACTGCTCAAGCGCAAGAAGTGACGCTCGAGCATAGAAAACACACATCCAGTAGTTTGCAGACAATAGACCAACGCTCGAGCGCAAGAAAGGCCGCTCGAGCATAAGAAATGCCGCTTGAGCGTAGAAATCACTTTGTCAGTAGTTTTGCAGACCTACAAAAGTATTGAGTATTTGCAAAGCCTGCTCGAGTGCTGGGCAACACCAGGTTTGAAAAACAAGCGACCAACTTGCCCAAACACAACTACAACAACCCTAAAGCCAATTTCAAAGAGATACGAGGGAAGAAGTAGGTAAACAACAATATGAAAGCATTAAACTCGAGTCTGGAGTACCACAAGAGTCGGGTCAAAACTGGGATCGCTATAGTTACCTGAGTGTCCAGGGTGAAAGACTGAAAACATGCGTGAAGGAAGTACCACGTGCCTTCCAGTTAGCTATCAGTAAAGTGAGGTTTTGGTAGTGCTAGTTATGCCTACTTGCAGACACCAACCTAAGGATTACCTAAGTCGTATTTACCGCCCCTTGAACCTGATTTAAAATTATTGGATTGTTGAAATTTCAAGATTTCTTGTGCATGATGGCTTTCAAATGATGAAAATGCAACTTTGTTTTTAAAGCATAGCATGGCATACGTATTTCATCCCATGAGGCTTGTATAAAATGTATATACTTTGTTAAGAAGTTTTTACTAGGCTTTGTGCTCACCCCTATGGGATGTTGTGTAGGTAAAGATATGGTGATTTCGCCAAATCAAGGGTGTGGATGCGTATGTTGAAAGCACAAGGCTCTTGTTTTGTTGTGATTATATTTGCTTGCAAGCCAAGGGTTATATTTGTATGGGTTCGAGCAACCATTTTATGTAACTGAGCTCAAGCCTTGGACTTGTAGCCCTCGAGGGCATTTATTTATGTTTGATTGGATGTTCTACATGCTATAGAGTCATGTACTATAGTCGTTGAATGTATATTCGCATGTGGAACTATTTTTTAAATCTCTTATATTTATGTATGCAAGTGTCAGAGATTTATTTCGGTTTACTATAAGGAGTAGTGGTTAGTGTACTTTTATTGTGTTTTTTTTTTTTTGGGCATTACAACAAAGTTCTTCAGTCTCCACCAACTCCGGAGCAAATCTCTACAGGTTAGTAAACCATGCTTCAAACTGTACCAAAGGTGTAGTACCTTGGCACAACTCCATGAATTGTTTCCACAATTCTTCCCGTATGAAAGAAGGGAAATTGTCACTTCCTCATCTAGGCATCCTAGTAAGGGTAACCCAAAGATTAGCACAGTCACAAATGTGCCAAAGCCAAATTACTCAAGTCTTGGTACAATGGACAACCTTTAATCCACTCCACGTAAGCACCTAGTCACATAAACACATATGAATTTCCTTCCTAGATAATGACCGTCTTGCGGCGTTGCCAAAGTTCCAATTAGAAACTGCAGTGATCAAATCCTCTTCTGATACAACTTCTAGAAACCCATAGACCAAATAGGAGTGAAATCCCATACCCATATAATCACATAAGCAAGTTATCACATAGCATACCACAGATACTAATGTCTCTATTAAGCGAGACAAACCCATTGTGGTAATAACCACTTTTCACATATCCAAAGTATTCAAACCCGGTATGCTCTGATACCATGTTGTAATGCCCCAAAATAAATACGATAAACCCATCATAAACGGTAGTATAAGTAAAACATCATACTTTCATTAATCAGAGTTTAATATACATTCATAACAAAATGAAAGTTACACAGATAGTCATATACCTAGATGGCTTGCATCTTTCCAAGCCACTGTTTGGGTACAACAAAGGTGAGTCATAAGCTTAATACAAATAAAGCCTTAGGCCTGTACAAATAAGAAATACAAAATACAGGCAAAATAAACAAGATGAGCCTTCAGCTCTATAGTCCTCCCAAGCTAAGTCCATGGCGGAGGCATATCACCAACACCTGAAAATGGTTTTCCTATATAGGGTGAACCAAAACCCAGTAGAAATAATCCAGTACAATATATGAAACTTAACAAAGATATAAGGGTGATATGCAATTACAATGTCACTAATAAACCGTTTCATAATTCTTTTGCAAGCCAAGTAGTACTAACTGTATTATTTCAATTCATAACATCAGTTCCGTTTCATTCAGACAATCAAACTAAGAATACAAATCAATAGGTCTCTACTAGTACTACCATCATACAATCACTTCTATTTGCCATTTTATGGATCTTTAGTCTATGGGAATCGGAACCCATATATATACATATATATGTGCGGTTTTCGGGACTTTCACTTTGGACATACAGGCCAACTTAATTCAATAGAGTACATCCCTTATCTTCTCCCAAATATGGAGTACATCCCCTTTCTCCTCCCAACATCATACATATACAATGTATTTAAAGACATAATCATATGCAATGACAACGGATGAGAAATTAGTTTCAATTTACCTAATCCTCATGCAATTTCTACAACAATCATAGATATCCTCCACCGATAGCCCAAAACAAATATTTCTAAACAGCTATACAACCTCAAGACAGATGAATTACCCAAATTCCATGGGTGAGTGACAATACATATCCAACTCCACCATTTATATAATCAATCGTCTAATTCCACATTTCTAATATCCATTTTCATTTATTTATACAAAATAAATCTTTGAGACATTTTAGGGCAAACTTCCTGCTTTTTCAGAATTCAACCCAAGTATCAAAATCAACCATTTTGTTACCTCACAACTTCATAACTACTTCCATAACCATTTTCAATGCTCCCATTTGGAAACCCTTCTTTTGAATTTAAAACAAAACCCTAGGTTTGTTCAAAATCTCCCAAATTCACAAAGATGTTTATACAAAACAGATAACTAAGTTAAGAGTCATATAGAAGTATAGAAAATCCCTACCTCAAGTTTAGAAGACGAGCAAAGCAAGGAAGAAACTTCAAAGACGCTGAAACCAGGCTTTGTTCGAACCAAAGTGAAGCTCTTGAGACGCTCTACCTTTTCCCAAAGACACTAGGGCAAAAAAACCAACAGATCGAGGTGAAAATGTAGAGAGAGAGAGTGAGTTTAGAGAGAGAAACTCTAGATCAAGGGTTTTTAGAAAGTTTAGAGAGAGAATGAAGTGAAAAAGTGATGTAAAATGTCGCTTTCATGAACTAATATATGCACAGTCTGCTCGAGTACAATAAGTGACGCTCGAGCGTCAGACACAATAAGTTATTTCACTTAAGAGCAAGAAATTACGCTCAAGCGCAGAATGCACACTCCCAAAAGTTTTGCAGACAACAGACCAACGCTCTAGTGCAAGAAAGGTCGCTCGAGCTGAGCCTGTTGAAGCGCAGAAAGAACCGCTCGAACGCAGAATACACTCTCCCAATAGTTTTGCAGACCTATAAAAGTACTGAGAATTTGCAAATACCGCTCAAGCGCAAGAAGTGCCGCTCGAGGGGATGAGTAAAAACCTAGGCAATAAAACTTTGGAAACTAAGCAACCAGCTTGCCCCAAACGCAACCACCACAATTCAATAGCCAAAATTAAGGAGATACAAGGGAAGTAAGATGTAAACAACAATATGAAACCACGAAGCTCGAGTCCAAGATGCAAAAGGGTTGGGTTAAGACCAGAATCGCTATGTAGAAAAGCTCAAAAATTTTCTTAATGAATTTTCCTCGCTTTTTCTCATACAATTAAAAAATCCATTCTTAATTTTTATTATCTCTTAAAAAGGTCAAAAAGCCATTTTAAAATGGGAAAATTAGTAAAACATCCCTCGCAAACTTTGAAAATTAGGAGAGATCCAATATGTATTTTTTATTAGCTAAAGTCCCTTGATGAAACTTCTCTATGATCAAACCAGAGAAATTTCAAAATTTCTTTTTGAAATTTGAGAAATTTCTCTATGTCGGGACGAAATTTTTATTTATCGAATTTTTTTTGTGAAAATGTTGAGAGAAATTGAGGACGTATTGTTTCATAGCAATAGTGTCGAGGACGAAGAAACAAGAATTTAAGACTTCTCCGGTGACTTTTTCTTGGCATTTCGCGTTCCCGCCATCGATGGAACGGTACATTTCATTGAGAAGATTGGAAGAGAATGATGGGTTTCGAGGATTTCTTTTCAGTCTATCTTCTCTCAATGATTTATGGCTACTGTACATTTCTTCTTTGTACATATATGTATTTTTGTGCATGTCCAATATATATCAGTTTCTTAAATAATAAAGAAAAAAAGAGAGAAAAAGAGAGAGAAAGACAAGACTAGTAGAGAGGGGATCAAATGATGAACAGAGAGAAAAAGCAAAGAACAAGAAAAAAAGATTTGGGCGATTGGTGTTTTGTAGAAAGAGAGAAAAAACATATCTTTCTCTTTACAAAACACCAATCTCCCAAATCTTTTTCTCTTGTTTTTTGCTTCTTCTCTCTGTTCATCAGTTGATCCCTTCTATACTAGTCCTGTCTTTTTCTTTTTCTCTTTTTCTTTGCTATTTAAGAAACTGATATATATATATACTGGACATGCACAAAAATACATATACGTACAGAGAAGAAATGTACAGTAGTCATAAATCATTGAGAGAAGATAGATTGAAAAGGAATCCTTGAAACCTATCATTTTCTTCCAATCTTCTCAATGAAATGTACCATTCCATCGATGACGGGAATGAGAAATGCCAAGAAAAAGTCATTGGAGAAGTCTTCAATTCTTGTTTCTTTGTCCTCGACATTACTGCGGTGAAAAAATAAGACCTCGATTTCTGTCAAAACTCAATGTCGGAGGATGAGATTGAGAGCGCACCAGAACCAAAATTTGAAGAACTTGAAGAGGATTTGAAGAATAGAGCATTAGTCTCGCGATTTGAGCACCAATTGGCATCGTCGACCAGAAACCTTGTCGTGAACTTTCTTTTGCATCTAGTTCTCGAGGAGACATGCTCGGTGGAGGATCACCATGTCTTTGTCATCGACACTGCTGCCATGACTTTGTTATCCCTCAAGAAACAAAGTTAGAAAAATAGAATCAAGATATACCTACGTTTTTTGAATTATTTAATTTAAAAGCAAATATGATTTTTTAAATTAACTTCAAAATTTTATTGATTCAAGTCATGGAATGAGATTAATTTCATATTCTTAGCAAAGCTTAAAAATTTTCTCAATGAATTTTCCTCACGTTTTCTCATACAATTAAAAAATCCATTCTTAATTTTTATTATCTCTTAAAATGGTCAAAAAGCCATTTTAAAATGTGAAAATTAGTAAAACATCCCTCTCCAACTTTGAATAGTAGGAGACATCCAATATGTATTTTTATTAGCTAAAGTCCCTCAATGAAACTTCTCTATGATCATACCAAAGAAATTTCAAAATTTCTTTGTGAAATCAGATAAATTTCTCTGTGTTGGGTCGAAATTTTTCTTTATCAAATTTTTTCTGTAAAAATGTTGAGGGACCCCAACTACTATGAAAATATTATATGTCTTTTATCTTATAAAATCTTAATATCAGAGACCATAAAAAAAATTCCTCTTTAAAATGTCAATGTCAAATAATCACTTAATTAAAATAATTAAAATTTGCTTATCTATTTTTTAAAACTATTTTTAATTAATCAAAAAATAAATTTAACTCTCATTATTTAATCCCGTGCATAGCATGAGTTGTACACTAGTATATATTTTATAACCACGAGAGTTGTAGGAGTTTAAAAACTCCAAACCAATTATGTTGACTTTTCGCTATTTTTTTTAAAAAAGAAAACATTAATTGGCTACTAAAAATTTAAATTTAAAATTTAAATCATAGTTAACAAAGCACTTAGTGAATATTCACCTATAATTTAGAAATTCAAATTTCAAAATTTGATACCTAACAAAATACACATGATTTAAGGAATTGATTTCGATAATTAAAAAAAAAAAATCTATATATTACATAAGCAAAATAGGGTTTTTAGTGATAAGAAATATGAGAGTTCCAAGTGCTCAATCTAAATTTTTTGATTTTCCAATTTAAAAATAATTAATAAATCACACACTCAACTCAAACACCTTTTTAATGAAGGAATGCATTTTTCGTTCCTAAAATCAATCCCTAAAATCATTCATTCCTTACAATCAAACAAAGAAGGAGTTTTCTAATTAAAAAATAATAATTAATAAATCATACACTCAAGGAGTTTTCGGAGTAAAAAAATAATAATTAATAAATCACACACTCAAAAAATATTTTGCGGTAAATATTTTCTACTAAAATATTTTAAAATTTTCACCATAAAGTATAAAATGATTTATACAATAAAATTTTGCAGCATATTTTTTTTCTCACCATGGCCATTACAACTTAACGGATATATCAGAACTCATTATTTTCATACACACTAAACATATATATATATATATATATATGTAGAGGTTTGCATATATTATGATTGAGTAATTTATATTTATATTTTTCAATTTTAAATAATCTATATCTATATTATATATAATTACAATTCAATAGGGTTTCTTCAAGGTTCAAACTCTCAACTATTTTTTTAACTTTAATTTTTTTAATAAAGAAAATATGAAAACATTAGTATATTAACAAATGTAATTTACTACTATCATATGGTAAACTAAAATTGCAAAACTTATAAAACGAAATGTATTTATATTTTACCATATAATTTTTGTAATTTATTATTTAATTTTTATTAATTAAATTATGACATGTATTTAATTGATTATAAATCATTTTTACTACATATTTTAGATAAATTTTATATTATTATTTAATTTTAAAAAATAAATTTTGATTATTTATTTATACACATGCATAACATAGGTAATATGCTAGTACTATATATATATATATTACCTAGATAATTTACCTTCTTTTCAAGGGATATTTAGTAATAAATTTCATCTCACAAATAAGTACTCCAATTAGTCTCAAATTTTTTCTATTGATTTGTTAAGTCCTATTTGTGGAGAGTTTCTTTCCGTGTGGTCCTATTTTTTGTTTTGGTAGTGTTTTGGTAGATAGATATACTTTTTTATTAATGTGACAGGTATGATGTAATACTTTAATGTGGCAGGTATTAATGTGATACTCCAACAATGTGATACTCTAAAAAAATTAAAAACTTCTTAGTGTACTTTTCCTAAATGTGATAATGTGGCGAGTATGATGTGACACTCCAAAACTTTTACTCCAAAAAAAATAAAAACTTTTTAGTGCACTTTTTTCCTAATGTGACAACGTGACGGGTATGATGTGACACTTCAAAAAAAAATCTTTAGTGTGCTTTAATGTGAAATGTGGCGAGTATGATTTGACACTTCAAAAAAAAATAAAAACTCTTTAGTGTACTTTTCTCAAATGTGACAATGTGGCGGGTATGATGTGACTAGGGGTGTAATTTTGACTCGGCTCGGGCCGGGCCTGGCCCATGTAGGGCCTTGCGTACTTTCGTTAAAAAATCAGGTCGGGCCGGGCCGGGCCAGCCCACGGGCCAAAAAACTAAGCCTAGGCCCAAGTCCAGGCCCAGGGGTATTCGGGCTTTGGGCAGGCTAGTAGGCCGGGCCTCAGACCGGGCCACTAGGCTCGGCCCTGGGCTTGGGCTTTGGGTGAGCTTGAGCGGGCCTAAACAATTTTATTTTAGGGAAAATTATTTATAAGTCCTATTAGGGAGACTTATGTTACATATAGTCCTACTAAAAAACTTATGTTCCCATAGGTCCTGTGGGAAGTTTGTTGACACATTTACCCTCAATATTAGTTGTTAATATCATAAATAACAGTAAAACTATATATAGGAAATTGAAATAAACGTCACATAACGTGGCATCTACATAAACGTAACGTGACACTTATACGTAACGTGACATATCTACATAAACGTAACGTAACGTGACACCTACATAAACGTAACGTGACACCTATATAAACGTAATGTGACATATCTACATAAACGTAATATAACGTGACACCTACATAAACGTAACATGACACCTATGATTTATGGTAACATTCAATTTTTTATATAGAAAATTGATTTTTTTTATTTTTTAGATTTTTTTATTTTTTTTTCAGACATTTTTTCCATACTGAATGAAATCTGGCTTATTCCATTTATTGCTTGCTGAAAGTTTGAAGGTACAACAACTTCAGGCAAATTGCACTCCTGACATTTTAGGTACAATCTTAAGCAATGTTAATCCGACAAATATAAAATAAATACCTGATAAGTATGCAATCCTGTTCTGTTGTTAGGATTGTAATAAGTATTGCTGGATTTTGGTCCTCCATCTTCACCGGCAAATATTTTGCTTCCGGTAATATCCTTTAATTTATACCCTGAACAAGGCTTCCTGAATAACAAATATTTCATTTTGACAAGGTTCACTATGAATGTCTATGGAGAAGAAATGATTGAAAATGAGATTGTTTATATGCTAACAACACGATTCAACAAAGTGTGTTACAAAATAACATCATCTTGACCACTTGGTTACAAATACTAACACCAACATAAATCAATTTTAAAAAGTCAATTTTTTTATTTTTTTATTTTTTTTTTAGTCATATTACCATAGATCATATTTATATAAAACGTAATATGACACCAACATAAATCAGTAACATTTTCACATTCAATTTAAAAAAATAAAAACTTATTAATTTTGCGAAACGTAACGTGACACGTTAAGTTACGTTTATGTAAGTGTCACGTTACATTACGTTTATATAGGTGTCACGTTACGTGTATATAGGTGTCACGTTACGTTACGTTTATGTAGGTGTCACGTTACATTCATATTGGTGTCACGTTATGTTACGTATATATAGGTGTCACGTTACGTTACATTTATGTAAGTGTCACGTCACGTTACGTTTATGTAGGATCTTGTGGAATACATTCTTATGAAAATAAGACTTGAGACTCTATAAGAAATTACATAGGACTTAGCCTAGTATAAGTATCTAAAAAAGGACTTATAAATAAGTCTCCCTTTATTTTATTTTATTTTTTTTCCACCAAAATTTTATTATTTTTCATTAAAAATAACACTGGGCATCGGGTGGGTTGGGCGGGCCGGGACTAGGGCCGGGCTTTTGGGCGGGCCTTGAGCAGGCCCATGGGCCGGGCTGGGCCGGGCTTCAAAATGATGGCCCAGGCCCAAGGACTCGGACTGGGCTTGGGCCTTAACGGGCCGGGCCCACCTCAGGCCGCGGCGCGGGCTTCGGGCCATGGGCCAAAATTACACCCCTAGATGTGACACTCAAAAAAAATTATAAACTCCCTAGTGTACTTTTTCTCAAACGTGACATGTGATACTCTAACGTGGCGAATATAATGTAACACTCTAAAAAAATAAAATAAAAAACTCTTTAGTAATTTTTCCAAATGTGATACTCCAATATGACGGAAAAATAAGTCATTACACATCCAAAATGACTAAACGGATCACAAAAAAAATATGGGACTATATGGATTACAAATCCAAAATATGGGACTTATTAGTTAATCTCCCTTTTTTCAACAGGAATTAATTTATTTAATTTTAAAATTGTTTATATAAAAAAAACACTATTGGCTAACTCATCATCTATTTTTTAATTCTCATTTAATCATATAAATAAAATTCTAATTATCCCATAAATTATGACTTTTAAATGGAAAGTTTGTTTGAACAAGAATTAATTTTTTTAATTTTAAAATTATTTATATAAACATTATTGGCTAACTCATCATCTATTTTTTAATTCTCATTTAATCATATAAATAAAATTCTAATTATCCTATAAATTATGACTTTTAAATAGAAAGTTTGTTTAACCATTTCAAAATTTAAATTTGTGACATTATATGGAAGCAATTCTCTAGAAGGTAATTGTTCCATAATTTATCACTTTTTAGAAAGAAGATATATTTTTCCATTTCAAAATTTAATATGATAAACTGTTCACTAGAATTTAATTATATATCTATCTGTCTATACATATAAAGCCAAAAAGTCTTTTTAACTAAGAGCCTTGTGAGTGCTCTAATTTTTCATAGTAATTTTTTGAATATTTATAATTAAAAATAAATTATATAAATGCTAATCTATTAAACTATCAATTTTAAAAATATAAATAAGCCCATAATTTATGATTTTCAAAAACGAATGATAAATAAATGGAAAAAAAAAAAAACCCTTTTCTAATCTCCCTAATCTTCCTAAATGCATTGGCTCGCACGAATTTGAAAAGGGAAATGTAACAAATCTATTTCAAAATTCAAATTTAGGAATTTGAAAAGAAAATAATCAATTTCAAAATCTAAATTTGGATACACTAAAATATAGGAATTAATTCATAAATATTTTCGCTATAAATCATTTTATACTTTATGGTTAAGAATTTAAAATGTTTTAATAGAAAATATTTATTGCAAAATATTTTTTGAGTGTCTGATTTATTAATATTTTTTTTTTCTCAGAAAACTCATTGAGTGTATGATTTTTTAATTATTATTTTTTAATTAGAAGACTGTTTGTTTCCTTGATTGTAAGGAATGAATGATTTTAGGAATGGAAAATGCATTCATTGTTTAAAAAGTTGTTTGAGTGTGTAATTTATTAATTATTTTTTAAAATTAAAAAATTAAAAAATTTAGATTGAATACTTGGAATTCTCATATTTCTTCCCACTAAAAATTTTATTTTACTTATATAATACATAAATTGTTTTTTTATTATAAGAAACAATTCCTTAAAATGATGAATATTTTATTGGGGGTGTTTGGAACCCACTTTTGAGGCTAAAAATAGCCTCAAACACTAAAAAAAGTCAAAAAGTCTCAAAAATTCTAAATCAACGATTTATATTAAAAAAAGAAAAAAGAAAAAAGCACAGTCGACAGTAGTGGGCAGCCCTACACTGTCATGATAGTGTGTGGGCACAAAATTGTAACAGCCTAGTCTTTGAGGCTGAAATTACGATTTTGCCTCTTTAGATTAATTTTGAAAAATGTGAGATTAAGGACAAAGTTGTCATTTTAACTTCAAATGTCATTTTAACTTCAAATATCATTTTAACACATTTTTCAATATAACAACTCAAATAAAAATCCATTCCATCTTTCCACACGCAAAAACTAAAATAATCTATTAAAATAGCCAAAAAATCAAAAGTCTCTAAAATAGCCCCTTTCCAAACACCCACATTATCAAATTTTGAAATTTGAAATCCTAAATCGTAACCAAACCATCCCTTAACAACCATCAAACTTCTTCCTATATAAACCAGGCCGAAGTCATTGGAAATCAGCCACGCTTTTAGTTGTACAGAGAGAGAGAGAGCCCAAAGATGAGTGATCAAGAAGCTGAGATGGACAACACATACTTCGACGATACCGGCAGAGAACGGTGGTTTAGAGTCCTCCGCCTCCTTCGCCGTTGTTGACTCCACTATCGACATCTCTGAAGACGTCTCTTCGATCAAAATGACTACCACAAGCCCTAATTGATCGTCGCCGATTCTACAACGGTTCACGTAGGTCGATCTCGGGAGATTAGAGATCGGAATCGTTCACGATGCACAGATTTTAGTTGAAACCCTATGTCGAAAGCTCCATTTACGAACGACCTCTTGCGGAGGTGATTTTGTTTCAGCAGCAGTTGCAGGACAGTGGCGCTGGTGGTTCTGTGTCATTTCGAGCATGGCATTCAGGTGAGATTATCTCTCCAATCTATCGTCCACAAACCCTAATTTTTATTTTTCTTTCATATTTGATAATGTTATTGTTAGATCTATGACTCTATTAGATTTACATTGTGGATTTTGCTTTATTTTGCAACCTGATGGACAATGCCCAGTGACAAGACTATCTATTCTTTTTTTTTTCTTTTTTTATTTATTTATTTATCTATCAGCTTCTTGTTGTTGATGATGATTTGATTATCTTTTTTGTTTTTTTCTTCCTAGAATTTGATTATCTATTTGTTCTTTGTTGTTGTTGTTGTTGTTGTTGATGATGATTGCAATAGATGAAAAAAAATTGACACAGACAGATTGTTTCCAACAGATAGTGGATAATCTGAGATTTTTTTTTCTTGTTCTTGTCGAACAGATAGGATAATCTGAGAGTTCAATATTCACAATGAATTGTTATTTTCATAGATAAAAAAATTGAACAAATAAAATTTTGGACAGATAAAATTTGAACATATAAGGAATTTTTTTTTGAATAGATAGATATAAATTTAAATAGGTAATGGGAAAAATTGAACAAATATTTAACAGATACATATAAATTTGAATAGATAGAAAATAATTTGAATATATAGATATAAATTTGAACAGATAGTCAACAAAAAGTCAACACAAATAAAAAAAAAAGTCAACAGATAAATTAAGAGGTAAAATTAAAAATAAAATATCCTTCCAGTAAAACAAAAAGACTTCTCATCAAATTGTTTCACAAATGGTGGACATTTCACCGGCAAAAAATATCCATTGGACCTAATGGCAGATACTTTCCTTATCTTGGACTTTTTAATAATTTTCTCTAATTGTTTTGTACTTGGGAAACTCCTTGAGTGTATGATTTATTAAATATTATTTTTTATTAGAAAACTCCTTCTTTGTTTGATTGTAAGAAAGGATTGATTTTAGGAATGAAAAATGCATAGTGTGATTTATCAATTATTTTTTTAAATTGAAAAATCAAGAAATTTAGATTAAGCACTTGGGAGCTCTCTTATTTCTTCTCACTAAAAATCCTATTTTGCTTATATAATATATAGATATATATATATATATATATTTAATTATTGTAATCAATTCCTTTTGTTTTTGAACAAGTATGGAAATCAATTCCTTAAATCATGTGTATTTTATTAGGTATCAAATTTTGAAATTTGAATTTCTAAATCATAGGTGAATATTCATTAAGTGCTTTGTTAACCATGATTTAAATTTTAAATTTCAATTTTTAGTAGCCAATTAATGTTTTCTTTTTTAAAAAATAGCCAAAAATCAACATATACAACATATAAGACTTTTGGTGACCAATTATTTTGGTCGCTAAAACTATTATTTTGGTCTCAAATGATTTTTGTGACAAAATTAATTTCGTCACTAAAAAAGTCACTAAAAGTGTGTCTAGAAAAGTCTTTACCGACCAATTCTTGAAAATGACAATTAGCGACCAATTTTATATTGTCACAAAATGTTTGATTTTACAAGACTAAATATTTGGTCGCTAATACTTTGTCATAAAATGTCCTAATTTGGTCGCGAAAAACAAAATAATGACATTTTTAACGACAATGATATTTGGTTGCTAAAAGACATAACTTTCTCTACAACACATTTTAAAAATCAAAGTTGAGAATTTTGTAATCATTTAATCTCATAGCTAAAAATGCACAAAATTAAATGTCATCCAATCATATTAAAAAAAATTGACATCAACGCATCAAAGGCACTCTATTCCCAAACCATAATGAGTATATAGAAGATAAAATTTTACAAAAATTAAAACTAAAAGTTTCCAAATTCAAATCAAAGTAGTAACAGTTCAAATGAAGAATAGCAATAGTTTCTTCAAAAAGAATCTCTAAAAAAGCATTTTCTCAACATTAATATCAGGCTTTGTATCAGACAACCTTGGCACAAGAGGCTTCAAGTTGTACTTAGGTGTGGCACCCTTTGGACATCCCTGCAACCCAAAATTCAAAAAGAAGAATCAAATAATAAGAATCAACTAAAAATAACCTCATTAAATAATCAATAGTCATTTATAATCAAATAAGTTATAAATAATGGAAAAGCACGTTATCTCAGAACAAGCTATCTCTAATTTATGGGATCAATTGTTCTGTGACATAATAAATTAACAATCATATATGAACCTCCACCAAGGGAGATTTGTATATATGTCTTTCTCTCTCGTTTACAAGGGAAGAGACAATAAATATTGGAGGGTGACAAGGGTGATTCTTTGAAACCTATCGAAGGAGGGTATCCAAATGATCCAAATCTTGTAGGGCCATTATGAGCCCTGCTGCTTCTACTATAGTATTAATTATGATGCTAAGCAACAACAAGAGTCTCCGTAGGAAATTTATCAGCAGCGAGTTCAACTATGATTACTTGATCCGGTTAAGCCAATTCTAAAACATTAACATTCAAGATCTATACTAAACTCTAAAAATACCTCTGGATCTTCTCCATAACCACCAAAAACTGAGCAGATTTGCGTTGATTTCAGTAAATCCAAACCATACGTCAAGCATATACGTAGATCGACAAGAACCGACAAAACAAGTCATCCTTGATCTTTTCAAAGGAGCACTCGTCGATTCAACGATTATATCTATACAAAAACAAAACAGATCAACACATAACCAATCTTGATATATCAAACTAATAGATGGATCAGAAAACTGACTTGTAACATACCAAATGGGTAGTCACCGCATGTGACCCTTGGTTCAAGCTCCCAATCATGGCCAGGGGGTCTATCATGCAAGACTTCAATGAACGTCACAAAGTTGTGCATGCCCTCCCTCAGTTGTTGGATGTAGCTGTAGAAAAGAAATGGAAGATTTAAATATGGTCTATATCTACAGGTATATGATATAAGGTAGTACATGAGAATAAAAGCTCATGCATGCTGATCCGTGCTCCCTTTATTTCCCTAAACAGTAAGTCCATGATTCACCTATTGAGGTCAAGAAAAAAGAAAAAGAGAAAAAAAAAAGGCTAGCATAAGTGATCAAAATAAACATCGACACATAGTAAAAGTAGGGCCTTAGGCAACCAACACGTCCTTGCCTAGGCTAGACATGGTATTTTAAATATCATGCTCGATTAACTGTTGAAGCTTTAATAGCTAGTTGATAACTTCAAATTCCAACGAAAAACAACCTAAATTTTATTCTAGCATGATTACCAAAGGGGCTATTGAGCATTGACATAAATTAAAGGCGTATATAACAGGAGATGTATCTTGTCTATTGTGAACAGGGATAGTCATGTCTTAAATCATTATATGTAGGTAATAGAACTCGGTTAATGGATAAAGGCGCACCATCCATCTACATCAAAATGTCCACACATTGGAAATGCAAGATCAAATGCCATTTTAACAATTAGGAAATCAAAATTCAATATTTCCAATTCCTTATTGATGGATGGGGAATAGAATACGAAAATAAGAAACAAGATTTCTAATAGATACTAAATCATCAAAATTTTCTTTCTAGTGAGGGCGAAATTGAAGAAAATTGCTATTTAAATGAAAATCTTGGACAGAGCTAAGAAAAAGACATGAGTACAAAGTCGCTAGAAAATTTGTTATTACAATTTACATGCCATCTGCCTAACTAGATGCAGCAATGCTAACATGTTATAAGAGTCATTCCTAAAAACCAAAATATTTAAAAATTGCCTCCAAATAAAGATAAAAGGAATATTTCCTCAAACAAATTCCTACTCCATTCAGTTGTTTCCTCCTGAACCACTTCCAAGTTGACACTCTATAGTGTGACAAAAATATATGGCCATATGAAATACATAGCCATAGTCTCACATCACACCTTTTTTGTAGTTGCCAGAGGTGTCACAAATTCAAAATGCTTTATTGGTAAACAATACTAATGCTAATTAAATAAATAATGATATTTTAGGACATCAAATTTGTTTCGTGTTCAAACAAGAAGAGTTGGCAGAGATGGTTGGACATACCTGATTAGCATCTAGGTCAAACTCCTTCCCAAGTGATTCCATGACCAACCGTTGCAAATGCCTACTAAATAATAATAGGTTATCCTTGTAAGGAAAATCAACAATATCCTATGGAAAAACGAAGAAACCAAAGCATAAATATTTATGAGTGAAACTGAAACATAACATAGGTAGAAATGAGGTTGAGAAAAAGACAGAGTGAAACAAAACCTTGGATCCTACTCCACCAAAGGCCCAATACCAACTTAAAGCCAACAATGCTGCAGGGTTATCCCTCACCTAAAATAAATAAATAAATATAATTAAAAAAAGGAAACTTTGATATTCTATTATCAAAACTTGTAACATCCCCAAAATAATACAATAAGCCATGAGTGGAAGGATAATAGAAATAATAGGCCTTCATTCATCAAAGTTCGTTTATAAAAGATAACACATGCGATATACATTCACAAACTGTTTATCCTGAATTTATAGCATGTGTTACAATGATAAGAGAACAGAAAACTAAACAGGTAATCATATGTCCTATAGGCTTACATCTTTCCAAGTCATTGCTTGGTTACAACAAAAGCGAGCCTAGCTCAAAACAGTTAAAGCCCTTGGCTATGCAAAAGAATACAACAAAAGAAAGAAACTCTTGCTCCCAAATGTCCCTTCAAACTATTGCCTTGGCGGAGGCATATCACTAATACCTGAAAATGGTTTTTCCCAAATAGGGTGAGCCAAAGTCCAGTAGGAATAATTTAACACAATATATGAAATTTAACAAAGGTACAAGTACAATGTGCATAGACAATGCCTGTGACAAAACATCCACATTTTATATAATCATAAAGTACCAAGTTCATATCTTAATCCATTTTCCTTCAATTCATGAGCCAATTTTATTATCTTTCAACAACCCAACTGAGACTACAACTCAGTGGTTCTCCAATTAACATAATAACCACACAAACACTTCAATCTGCCATTTTACGGAAACTTCGTCTGCAAGTTCGGCACCCATGTATATGCGCGGTTTCAGGACTTTCACCCAGAACACTCTGGCCAACTTAATTTCAATGGAGTCCATCTCCTCCCAAACATGGAGTACATCTCATTTCTCCTCTCAAACATCATACATATACAATGTATTTAAAACATAGTTATATTCAATGATAACCAACAATAGATTAGTTTTAATTCACCTAATTCTCATGCAATTTCTACAACAATCATAGCTATCCTCCACCGATAGCCCAATACAGATATTTCTAAATAGATATTCAATCTCAAGACATATAATTTGTTCAAATTTCCATAGGTGTGAGGTAATACATATCCAACTCAACCGTTTATATCAACATTCATCCAATTTCATATCTACAACACCAATTCCATTTATTTATACAAAATAAATATTTGAACCATTTTAGAGCAAGCTCCATTTCCTCCAAATATCAACTCAAAGGTCAAAATCTACTATTTTTGTCACAATAGAAACTCATGTTCAAACCCCTTAACCCTTTATAACACATTCATCTTAGGAATCCCTCTTTTGATTTTATATCCGAACACTAGGTTTGTCCATAACACTCTCATATCCCACCATTGTTACACAACAACGAATAACTAAGTTAAAAATCATATGAAAGTGTAGATAATCCCTATCTCAAAGAGAAAAGACGAGCAAGGCAAGGATGAAACTCCAAAGATGCTCAAACCCAACTTTATTCGGATCAAAATGAAGATCTTGAGATGCTCTACCTTTTTCTCAAAGACACTAGGGTGGAGAACTCAATGGATCTACATGAAAATGTAGAAAGAAGATGAGTGTTAGAGAGAGAACCTTAAAATCTAGGGTTTTGGAGAGTTTTAGAGAACAAAATGAATGTAAAAATGTGGTTGTTACGAACTGATATACACGCAGTCCGTTCGAGCGTGAGAAGTGACGCTCGAGCATCAGACACATTGTTCCGCTTGAGCGCAAGAAGTGACGGTCGAGCACAGAATGCACATTTCCAGAAGTTTTGCAGATGAAAGACATCACTCGAGCTCAAGATTGGATGCTCGAGCGCCCACCTGCTCGAGCGTAGGAAATGCCGCTTGAGCGTAGAATACACTCTTCCAGTATTTGCAGGTCTGCAAAAATACTGAGAGTTTGCAAAGCCCGCTCGAGTGTAAGAATTGCTACTCGAGCGGAGGAGCAAAAATCTGGGCAATAAAGGTTTGGAAAAATCAAACAACCAACCTGTTCCAAACACACAACTATAATCCAATAACCACATTTAAGGAGGAATAAGGGGAAAGACAACAATGAATAATATTCAGAAACCATAAGCCCGAGTCCGGAATGCAACAAAAGTCGGGTCAAAATCGGAATCACTATAACCTCCTCCCCTTAAGGAATTTTGTCCTCAAAATTTCAAATCAAGTTTTAAAAACTAAGTTAGAACTAACTACAACAATGATAACCATTCAATTCCCTCACCATGACTCATTTTCCAGTCATTTATTCTCATTAACTCAATATGTAAGTTCCGACATTGATGCACAATTCATATATTCCCAAAACATTAACAATGTTTGTGATAAGCCCAATTTCCCAAATTTACGCAACATATACGATGTTTCCAAAGTGGTGCAACACATACAATATTCCATATTCTCAAAACATATGAAATGCTTATATTGAATCTGTGCTTCCAAAACATCCACAATATGTACAATGTCCTTGTATTTCTAAAACATATACAATGTTTTTACATTTCATTAACATAATCAAAATCTCAATATACGTTCAAACATCAACAAATAAGTTCAGATATTTTTCACAGACTTCCAATTCACGATCCTAAGTTACTTCCTCAACTCCGTGATGTTTCCACAATACCTTAACCAAGGGTATCATCTTACCTTGCAAGACTTGGTCCCATGTATCCAAGACTCTCACCGGTCTCTCCTCATACGAGGCATCCTCATCTACCTCTAAGTCGGTCCAATCCAACACGTGCGATGGATCCAGCTCATACTTCCGAAGCATAATAATATGAAACACATCATGAACCCTGGAAATGTTGTGGCGGTAACGCCAAACGGTAAGCAACCTCTCCAATCCGCTCAAGGATCTCAAAAGGTCCAATAAATTGAGGGGACAACTTCTCACTTTTCCCAAATCTCATTAAACCCCTCTTAGGTGATATCTTCAAGAACACATGGTCTCCCACTTTAAATGACAAGGGTCTCCTCCTACGGTTAGCATAACTTTTTTGACGACTCTAAGCCATAACCAACCTCTTACGAATAAGTGTCACTTTCTCCGTCATTTCCCGAACCAACTCTGGACCCAACAAAGGTAAATCACCCACATCGGCCCAACACATCGGAGATCTACACGGTCAGCCATACAAGGCCTCAAATGGTGCCAATACTCGATTGGAAGATGTTATTATAGGCAAACTCCACTAAGGGCAAGTGCCTCTCCCACGACACCTTAAAATCAAGGACACAACCTCGAAGTATATCCTCAAGGATCTGAATGGTACGCTCGGACTGCCCATCAGTCTAAGGATGATACACAGTGCTAAAGGCCAATCTAGTGCCCAAGGCACTCTACAAGCTCTGCCACAACCGAGCTATGAGATGCGGATCTCTATCCTAAACAATCGTCACAGGGACCCTGTGCAACCTCACTATGTCCCTAATGTAAAGATCGGCAAGATAGTCTACCGAATCGCTCACACGCATAGATATAAAGTGCGTTGACTTGGTCAACTGGTCAACCACCACCCAAATGGCATCACTACCCCGTTGAGTCCTCAGAAGACCCAAAACAAAATCCATCGTGACATGCTCCCACTTCCACTCAGCTATAGACAACGTAGAGTCATCATTTGTGCATCGTAGAATCATAGAATTTGTAAATTTGTAAATTTTCTTTGCAGGAATTGGAAATAAAATTAAAATAAAATAAATTTCTTTGCAAAAAGGAAATTTCTATATAAGTGTGCATCATAGAGTCATAATTTGTGCGTCGTAGAATCATAGAATTTGTAAATTTGCTTTGCAAGGATTGAAAATAAAAATAAAATAAAATAATTTTCTTTGCAAAAAGGAAACTTCTATATAATTCTGCATCGTAGAGTCATAATTTGTGCGTCGTAGAATCATAGAATTTGTAAATTTGTTAATTTTCTTTGCAGGGATTGGAAATAAAATTAAAATAAAATACCTTTAGAAATTTACGAATACGTTTACAAATTTACAAATTTTCTTCGCAGGGATTGGAAATAAAATTAAAATAAAATAAATTTGTATAGAAGTTTCCTTTTTGCAAAGAAATTTTCACAACCGATCATTTCTAGCCCTTGGATGGATTGAATCAATCTAACGGTCCACAACTCTACTCCTATGCATACATTTACAAATTAAAAAAATGTTCATGTGCCAAAACTCCTATATATATACCTTTTTTGAAATCTAAAAAATTAAAGCCCTTCCTAAAATCTTTTGCAACCAATCACATCTATCTCTCTATTTTTCCGATCTTTCCTTCTTCTTCTTCTTTTTGTTGTTGTTGTTCTTTTTCTTTTTGTTTTTGGGTTTGTTTTTATTTTTGTTTTTCTTGTTTTGGGTTTGTGTTGCAAAGATGAATTATCCAAAGTATGTTATCCTTACCATCCTCCTCGTCTTGATGCCCCACCTAAACCAGTAAATCCATCTGGGTCGACGGACTTGGGCGGTTTTCCGGCCTCCAACGCGACCCAAGAACACTTGGGGACCCAAGCTCTGCCGCCTTCCCAATCAATGATTCAAATTCTTAATCATTTTGATACTACCACTGTCGCCACTGCCACCACCGCTGAGCCTTCTAAATCAATAGCCCAAGCTCCTCATCGTCTTGATGCCCCATCTGAATCGGTAATTTCACGCAATGCTCAGCAACAAGACCTAGGATTGCCGAAACTAGTTGTAGCGTTCTGCTTGACAGCAGCTTTTGAAATCGCCTTCCGATCCGCCCAAACTCGTAAACACTACCCTATAACCTTCCAATTGATGTGTCTCTTAATGGTGTTTGCACTCGCTTTTCTCGTTGTTGCTAAATACATCGTTGCCAACTACACAAAACTAGGCCGCTTGCTTGAGCACGTTGGACTACTCTGTGGAGTTACCGTTTTCTTTGTGGCCATCACTGTCTTTTTCCCTCTCTGCCTCAAGCTCATTTCCTGGATCGTATATGCTCTGTCATTGCTTGCCATTTCTATCTGCAATTGCCCTCCACTACTTTGAACCCCTAATGCTAATCCTGTAGCACAAGATTGTCATTCAGGTTGCTTTTTTATGGATATTAATTTTAATTATTATTAGTTACTTTTGGTCACATTTAATATTTATATATGTTTGGTCACAAAGAAAGCGGTAACTCCACAGAGTAGTCCAGCGTGCTCAAGCAAGCGGCCTGGTTTTGGGTAGTTGGCAACGATGTATTTAGCAACAATGAGAAAAGTGAGTGCAAACACCATGAAAAGACACAGCAATTGGAAGGTTATAGGGTAGTGTTTACGAGTTTGGGCGGATCGGAAGGCGATTTCAAAAGCTGCTATCAAGTAGAACGCTACAACTAGCTTCGACAATCCTAGGTCTTTTGCTAAGCATTGCGTGGAATTACCGGTTCAGGTGGGGCATCAAGACGAGGAGGATGAGGAGGAGCTTGGGCTACTGATTTAGAAGGCTCGGTGGTGGTGGCAGCGACTATATCAAAATGATTGAGAATTTGAATCATTGATTGGGAAGGCGGCAGAACTTGGGTCCCCAAGTGTTCTTGGGTCGCGTTGGAGGCCGAAAAATTGCCCCAAGTTTGTCGACCCAGATGGAATTACTGGTTTAGGCGGGGCATCAAGACAAGGAAGAGGGTAAGGATAAGCATACTTTGGATCATTCATCTTTGCAACACAAACCCAAAACAAGAAAGACAAAAGCAAAAACAAACCCAAGAAAAAGAAGAAGAAGAAGAAGAAGGAAAGATCAGAAAAACAAAGAGAGAGAGATGTGATTGGTTGCAAAAGATTTTGGGAAGGGTTTTAATTTTTTAGATTTCAAAAAAGGTATATATATATATAGGAGTTTTGGCACATGAACATTTTTTTAATTCGTAAATGTTGTTCATTTTATGAAATTAAATAAATAGATTTATGAAGAAATCAAATTATATATATATACTAAGAACACATGCTGATAATTACAACTAAATTTCAACAGAAATACACAAAATAATAAAAGGGTAAAGAGACGAAACCGAAGCCTGCACGGAAGCAGTTTCCTTAAAACAGATTTCGCCGCCTCACGGGTCGAGTGCTTGAGGAATCCCGGCGTCTGTCTCCCAGGATATGACGGTCAAAACTAGCTACGGCAGAAGCACTCTCTGTCTAGCTTAGCGAAAAAAACAGTGGCAGCACTCTCTCACTGTAGGAACTTTCAGGCAAACTGACTTGTGAAATGGAAGTAAAAATTTCTGTGTTTGAGACTTGACAGGAGGGTCTCAATTTATACATGTATAGGGGAGAGAGGAAGAGCCTCCAGCCTTTATGGCTGGTCATAATGCACCATTAACCTCTGCAATAAAGGCAGGAGTTACAAACCCCATTAATGAAGGAGTTACAAACCTCATTAATGCAGGAGTTACAAACCCCATTAATGCTCTATTAAACTCTGTAATAAAGGCAGGAGTTACAAACCTCATTACCTTTTTTTCCATGAAGCTAACTTCATGAGGCAATTTCTCATTCAAATCTCAATGGTTTTTGGCCATTCTATCTGTGGTGTAAAGATCTCAATGCAAAGTATCTAGACCCACTTGGACCCAACACAAAAGATGGTTGGGACCCATTTTAATATTTAATTAAAGTCACCAAAAAACCATTTTTTTCAACAATCCCCCACATGAATAAAAATTGACCGAATGACTCAACAAACGGACACCGTTCAACAATAATGACTCGGAGAGAGAGTACAATGGACTAACCCCGACATCAGAGAAGGTAGCTTTTGGCTTTGAACCTCTCCCAGTGAAAACCTATCGAGTTTACTGGCTGATCAGTGAATATGACATCTTGAACTGCTCTGCCGTTTATGTAAACTGAGACAATAGATCTCACACGGGAATTACTCCTACCACCATTCTGTTCTCACTGGTGTGCCCTGTGTGGCCCTGGACACTAGCCTGGTTCAGCGAGTGGTTTCAAAGAATCTTGGCCTCCCAATTCTTCTAGAAGCGGCCCCACTTCACACTCACATAGGTGACTCTACTTGAGTATCCTGCTATACTCAGCTCAACAGCTTAACACACTAGAGTCATTAAAAGCTCAGCTTAACCTCTACACTTGCAGGTATCACTGATAGAAGGAATGGCTGGAGGTTTAACCTCCTCAGTGACATACCACCGTTACACGCAATTAGGTTGTCCCATTGAACCTAGATCTTGGGATCTCCAGTCAACTAGGTTGGGTTTCCATTCCGGTAACTTCCAAAGGCCTCAACCCCATTCCTTTTGACGACGTTTCGACTAACACTCGATTTAACCCTTTGGTTAGCGGATCCGCAATGTTGTCCTTAGACTTTACATAGTCTATAGAGACAACTCCATTCGAGAGTAGTTGTCGTATGGAATTATGTCTACGACGGATATGTCTAGACTTTCCATTATACATATTACTCTGTGCCCTACCAATTGCAGATTGACTATCACAATGAATACAAATAGCAGGCACAGGTTTAGACCAACGTGGAATATCTTCAAGGAAATGGCAAAGCCATTCAGCTTCTTCCATTGCTTTATCCAAAGCAATAAACTCTGATTCCATCGTTGATCTAGATATACACGTTTGCTTGGAAGATTTCCAAGACACGGCTGCTCCACCAAGAGTGAACACATATCCACTAGTGGACTTTGAGTCTTTTATATCTGATATCCAATTTGCGTCACTATAGCCTTCAAGCACCGCTGGATATCGAGTATAATGCAGCCCATAATCCCGAGTATAGCGTAAATACCTTAACACCCGCACAATGCCCTTCCAATGAGAAGCATCGGGATTACTTGTGTATCTACTAAGCCTGCTAACCGAGTAAGCTATATCCGCCTAGTACAATTCATCAGATACATTAAACTTCCAATTACCCGAGAATATTCTAACTGTGAGACACTTTCATTATTATTCTTGGTAAAATGTAGACTTAAGTCTACAGGTGTCGATGGCACACTCGTATCTGATCCACTAAACTTCTCAAGTATCTTATCAACATAATGAGACTGAGATAGTACAATTCCGTCAGAGATTCTGGTAATCTTAATTCCCAGAATAACATCTGCAATGCCCATATCCTTCATGTCAAACTTAGAGTTTAACAACTTCTTGGTAGTTTTGATCATTTCATCGTTACTACCTATAATGAGCATATCATCAACATATAGACACAAAATGACATAACCTCTGTCAGTGTCTTTGACATAAACACACTTGTCACATTCGTTGATTCTAAACCCATTTGACAACATTGCGTTGTCAAACTTCTCATGCCATTGTTTAGGCGCTTGCTTCAAACCATACAAAGATTTGACAAGTTTACAAACTTTCCTGCTTTGCCCTGGAGCTGAAAATCCTTCAGGTTGCTCCATGTAGATTTCTTCATTCAAATCTCCATTTAAGAAAGCTGTCTTTACATCCATCTGGTGAACCTCTAAATTGCGCAAAGCAGCAATCGCAATCACCATCCGAATGGATGTTATCCTAGTAACAGGTGAGTACGTATCAAAGTAATCCAGGCCTTCTCGTTGCCTGTACCCTTTGATAACGAGCCTCGCTTTATACTTGTCAATTGACCCATCGGCCTTCATCTTTCTTTTAAAAATCCATTTGTAGCCTAAAGGCTTGCAACCTGGAGGTAAATCTACCAACTCCCAGGTGTGGTTTTGTAAGATGGAGTCAATCTCACTTTTGATCGCTTCTTTCCATAATGGACTCTCAGGAGAAGTCACAGCTTCGTGGAAAGTTTGAGGTTCGTTCTCAACCATATAAGTTAAGAAGTCTGGACCAAAAGATTTGGATATCCTAGCCCTTTTACTCCTTCTGGGCTCATCTAAAACCTCAATTTGATCATCACCTGAATCATCAATATGATCATCCTCACTAGCAAGCTCATCAAATTGCTCCAAAGACCTTGGAACCCTTCATGGGTTCGGCAAGGAAAAATGTCTTCAAAGAAACATGCATTCCTTGACTCCATAATTGTATTCCTGTGTATGTCTGGAATTTCAGACTTATGTACAAGAAACCGATATGCACTACTATTATGTGCATAACCAATGAATATACAATCCACGGATTTCGGGCCTATCCTAACCCGTTTGGGTGTAGGAATTGCCACTTTTGCAAGACACCCCCACATTCGTAAGAATTTATACGAAGGCTTAACGCCTTTCCATAACTCATATGGCGTCTTGTCCACCTTCTTCCGGGGTACTTTATTCAGAATGTAATTTGCAGAGAGAATTGCTTCCCCCCACATGTTCTGTGGCAATCCAGAACTTATCAACATTGCATTCATCATTTCCTTTAGCGTCCTATTCTTCCGCTCAGCAACCCCATTTGATTGAGGAGAATAAGGCGCCGTGGTTTGGTGGATAATCCCGGATTGAGCACAAATCTCAATAAACGGTGATTCATACTCACCACCACGATCACTTCTTAAAGCCTTAATCTTGCGGCCTAATTGATTCTCAACTTCATTCTTATAAAGAATAAACTTGTCAATAGCCTCATCTTTGCTTTTGAGCAAATAGACATAACAATACTTAGTGCAATCATCAACCAAAGTGATGAAGTATTTATTGCCACCACGTGATTGTATAAACTTTAAGTCACACACATCACTATGCACTAAGTCCAATGGCTCTGAACTTCTTTCAATAGAATGAAACGAAGATCTTGTCAACTTCGCTTCAACACAAGTCTCACACTTGTGTTTTGGATTAATCTTAAAAGATGGTATGTGATCTAACTTGATTAATCTACGTAAAGATTCAAAGTTCACATGTCCTAGTCTACCATGCCACAAATTGGAAGACTCAAGCATGTAAGCAGAAGAAGATGCATCTTTATTCATCTTTGGGATAACAGTCATTACATTGAGTTTAAACATACCCCCAACATATAACCCTTACCCACATACACTCCGCTCTTGGTCAAAACGACCTTGTCGGACTCAAAAACCATGCGAAAACCATGTTTGCTGAGAAGAGACCCTGAGACAAGATTCTTACGAATGTCCGGAACATACAGGACTTCGTTCAAGGTCAGCTCCTTTCCTGAAGTCAACTTCAGGACCACCTTTCCTTTCCCCTCAACAATTGAGGTAGCAGAGTTTTCCATAAACAACTTCTCACCGGTTGTAACCGGTTCGAAAGTTGTAAACAGCTTTTTCTCGGAGCAGATGTGGCGTGTAGCCCCAGTATCAATCCACCATTCTCTTGGGTTTGAACCTACCAGATTCACTTCAGAGACAACGGCAGACAAGTGCATATCATCCTCCTCATGGGAGTGCTCTTGTAAATCTGCCATATGAGCACGAGGTTTAGTCTTGTATGACTTCTTCTGCTTGTGGCAGTCACTAGCCCGATGCCCATTGCTACCACAGTTATAGCACTTCCCAAAGAACCGATTACTTGGTTCCGGTGGCTTGTAAGCCGGCTTCTTTGCAACACCACCTCTAGGCCCCAACTTAGAGGGCTTCTTTCTTATTCCAGAAGATTTGCCATGCTCAATGACATTGGCTTTTACTGAGGAGGTACTCCCTCCTTTCTTTCTATTATCCTCCTCAATCCGGAGTCAGACAACCAGCTCTTCAACTGACATTTCCTCGCGCTTGTGCTTCAGGTAGTTCTTGAAATCCTTCCAACCATTGGGAAGTTTCTCAATGATCACAGCAACTTGGAATGACTCGTTCAAAGGCATTCCTTCAGCATGAATTTCATGCAAGATCACTTGAAACTCCTGGACTTGGCTTATCACAGTTTGAGAATCTACCATTTTAAAATCAAGGAACCGGCCAACCACAAATTTCTTTGCCCCGGCATCCTCAGTCTTGTACTTTTTGTCCAGAGATTCCCATAACTCTTTTGCTGAGCTCTTGGAACAAAACACACTATAGAGTGAGTCTGCCAAGCTGTTGAACACATAGTTCCGGCAAAGATAGTCTGCCTGCTTCCATGTGTCAAGCGCCATGACTTTCTGCCTATCAGGTTCATTCTCTGCCACGGCTGGAGGATCCTCGCTCAGAACCTTTGCAAGGTTTAGCGTGGTCAAGTAGAGCAGCATCTTTTGTTGCCATCTCTTGAAGTTCACCCCAGCAAATTTCTCTGGGCGCTCATGATGACTGAGCGGTCCTCCCGGAACAGCTGGAGTAACGCCATGGTTGACCACAGAGGTCACAACAGTAGGGGTTGTCAACCCAGTTGCCCCGAGGTTCAGATCCCCACCAACATTAGCAGTAGCAGCAGCATCAGTGATAGTTGCCATTTCGGAACAAATAAAAACTCCTTTTTAGCCAAGGCTAAACACTTTGGTTTCTATTCCAAAAAACCAAACCAAATTCCAAACTTACAAGCAATTTAAACTTGCAAACAATTTAAAAAATTGCTACAACCAAATACATGCATATAAAATGCGTCTAATAAGCAAATAATACTTGCTACTACAAATTGGTAAACAAACCAACTAAATCTCAAGCAAAAAATTTCTTCAAATATAAAGAAAAAATAACCAATCCAATTGAGGATTATAAGTAGTCCATACAATTCCTTTCTACGCTTAGGTATGCCTACAAAGAGAGTTAGTAGAAAACGACAACATAATATAAAGCAATTTCACATGCAAATTAGATAGTAAAACTAGAAGCATGCAAAATCAAAATATACATATGCAACATTAGACAAATAGGATGAAACCAAATAAGTAGCATGCAGTTTATGTAAATAATTTGAATTGTTTATATGTAATAAACTAATAACCAAGCACTTCAAGTATATAACCATTCAACCATTAACATGCAAAAATTTTAAAGATTAAATCATGTAATCTAGTCTAGAAAATAATAAGCATGTAACAAATTAAAACCTAGAATAGAATATAATTAGCATGTCAAAATTGCAATATCAATAAATTATATTTTCTAACCTTAAAATTCATGCAAATCATAGAAGGGGAATGATGAACCATATGCATAAAATAAGATCAGAGTAATACAATTAAGTATACAAATTATGATAGAGCATTCTAATTAAACTAAGCAATTAGAGAATCACATTGCATAATTTACAATCATTGAAATAGGGAGCTATTCCGCAACAGTTCCTAGTAACTTTATACAAATGTCTATATAAATCTATTCGATCAATTTCATAGGAAAACCATATATGAAAAATCTGTTTTAAGCTTGTTGTTCATTTTATGAAATTAAATAAATAGATTTATGAAGAAATCAAATTATATATATATACTAAGAACACATGCTGATAATTACAACTAAATTTCAACAGAAATACACAAAATAATAAAAGGGTAAAGAGACGAAACCGAAGCCTGCACGGAAGCAGTTTCCTTAAAACAGATTTCGCCGCCTCACGGGTCGAGTGCTTGAGGAATCCCGGCGTCTGTCTCCCAGGATACGACGGTCAAAACCAGCTACGGCAGAAGCACTCTCTGTCTAGCTTAGCGAACAAAACAGTGGCAACACTCTCTCACTGTAGGAACTTTCAGGCAAACTGACTTGTGAAATGGAAGTAAAAATTTCTGTGTTTGAGACTTGACAGGAGGGTCTCAATTTATACATGTATAGGGGTGAGAGGAAGAGCCTCCAGCCTTTATGGCTGGCCATAATGCACCATTAACCTCTGCAATAAAGGCAGGAGTTACAAACCCCATTAATGAAGGAGTTACAAACCCCATTAATGCAGGAGTTACAAACCCCATTAATGCTCTATTAAACTCTGTAATAAAGGCAAGAGTTACAAACCTCATTACCTTTTTTTCCATGAAACTAACTTCATGAGGCAATTTCTCATTCAAATCTCAATGGTTTTTGGCCATTCTATCTATGGTGTAAAGATCTCAATGCAAAGTATCTAGACCCACTTGGACCCAACACAAAAGATGGTTGGGACCCACTTTAATATTTAATTAAAGTCACCAAAAAACCATTTTTTCCAACAGTAAATGTATGCATAGGAGCAGAGTTGTGGACCGTTAGATTGATTCAATCCATCCAAGGGCTAGAAATGATTGGTTGTGAAAATTTCTTTGCAAAAAGGAAACTTCTGTAAAAATTTATTTTATTTTAATTTTATTTCCAATCCCTGTAAAGAAAATTTACAAATTCTATGAATCTACAACGCACAAATTATGACTCTACGCTACAAACTTATATAGAAGTTTCCTATTTGCAAAGAAAATTATTTTATTTTAATTTTATTTCCAATCCCTGCAAAGGAAATTTACAAATTTACAAATTCTATGATTCTACGACGCACAAATTATGACTCTATGATGCACACTTATATAGAAGTTTCTTTTTTGCAAAGAAATTTATTTTATTTTAATTTTATTTACAATTCCTACAAAGAAAATTTACAAATTCTATGATTCTATGATGCACAAATGATGACTCTACAATGCACACTTATAAGTTATGTAGAAGTTTCCTTTTGGAAAACTGGTCTCTAAACTTTTCCCTAACCATGGGAGGTAGAAACTTGTCCTGGAAGGCGCTAACAAAAGCCTCCCAAGTCACCCCAATGCGCCCACGCGGATATTTCCACCACTAACAAGCATCCCCCTTCAGTTGGAAAGATGCCAATGTCACCCTCAACTGGTCGTCCTTGATGCCAAGCATCTCGAACATCTTCACTATTTGCTCTAGCCACTCATCTACCTTTAGTAGATCCTTGGGATCACCTAAAAACTCATCCAGATTTGACCGGTAAAACTCTCTTCAAAAAGGATGGCCCTACTTCAGCTACTTGTGCTTGGACTTGATTCTCAGCCCTGAGAATGTCCATGGATTCCCGCAATGCTCGGCCATTTCACGGGCTAAGGCACCCATGGCCTGTTGACCCACTGGTTCGGCCACATTGGTCTGACCAACTCCTTCCTCTTATGCCAGAACACCATCCAGTATGGGCACCTTGTGCCTTCTAGGCCTACCACGCCTACCACTACAATGTCCACGTCCTGACATCCTAATGAAAATAACAAAAGAGATTAGCACATTTACAAATGTGCCAAAGCTAACTCACTCGCGTCCTAATGCGTTGGAGAACAGTAATTCACTTCATATAAGCACGTAGTCATATAAACACATACGAATTTCTTTTCTAGATAATGACCCTCCCACAGCGTTGCTAGAGTTCCAATTAGAAACAACAATGATCAAGTGCTCTTCTAATAGGACTTTCAAAAACCCGTAGACCCGATCAATATCTCAGGAACTAACTCCCATACCCATATAATTATATAAGCATGTTATCACATAAGCATACAACATATACCAACGTCTCAACTAAGCGAGACAAACCTATTGTGGTAATGACCATTTCCCACATACCCAAAGTATTCAAACCCGGTACGCTCTGATACCAAGTTGTAACGTCCCCAAAATAATACAATAAATACAACCCATAAGCGAAAGGATAATAGAAATAATAGGCCTTCATTCATCAAAGTTCGTTTACAAAAGATAACACATGCGATATATATTCACAAACTGTTCATCCTAAATCTACAACATGTGTTACAATGATAAGAGAATAGAAAACTAAACAAGTCATATGTCTTATAGGCTTACATATTTTCAAGTCATTGCTTGGTTACAACAAAAGCGAGCCTAGACATATCTTTTCAAGTCATATCTTTCTCTTTATAAAACACCAATCTCCCAAATCTTTTTCTCTTGTTTTTTGCTTCTTCTCTCTTTTCATCATTTGATCCTCTCTATACTAGTCTCGGTCCTTTTCTTTTTCTTTTTCCTTTGTTATTTAACAAACTGATATATATACTAGATATGCACAAAAATACATATATATACAGAGAAGAAATATACAGTAGCCATAAATCATTACGAGAAGATACATTGAAAAGAAATCCTCAAAACCAATTATTCAGTTCCAATCTTCTCGACAAAATGTACTGTTTCATCGATGGCGGGAACGTGAAATGCCAAGAAAAAGTCACTGGAGAAGTTTTCAATTCTTGTTTCTTCATCCTCGACACTACTGCGGTGAAACAATAAGTCCATGATTTCCCTCAACATTTTCATAGAAAAAGTTTGATAAAGAATAATTTCGTCCTGACACAGAGAAATTTCTTTGGTTTCACAGAGAAATTTTGAAATTTCTCTGGAATGATCATAAAGAAGTTTCATCGAGGAACTTTAGCTAATAAAAAATGCATATTGTATCTCTTCTACTATTCAAAGTTGGAGAGCGATGTTTTACTAATTTTCCCATTTTAAAATGGCTTTTTGATCATTTTAAGAGATAACAAAAATTAAGAATGAATTTTTTAATTGTAGGAGAAAACATGAGGAAAATTCGTTAAGAAAATTTTTATGCACTGCTAAACCATGAAATTAATCCCATTCCATGACTTGAATCAATAAAATTTTAAAGGTAATTTATAAAATAATATTTGTTTTTAAATTAAATATCTCGAAAAACATTAGTAGATCTTGACTATAGTTTCCTATCTTTGTTTCTTGAGGGATAACAAAGTCATGGCAGTAGTGTCGAGGATGAAGACATGGCGAGCCTTTGCCAAGCATGTGTCTTCAAGAACTGGATGGAAAAGAAAGTTCATGGCAAGGTTTTTGGTCGATGATGCCAATTGGTGCTCAAATTGCAACACTAGTGCTTTATTCTTCAGTTCCTCATCAAGTTCTTCAAATTCTATTTCCATTGCGCTCTCAATCTCATCATCCAACACTGAGTTTTGAAGGAAATCGAGGACTTATTGTTTCCCCGCAATAGTGTTGTGGACGAAGAAACAAGAATTGAAGACTTCTCTGGTGACTTTTTCTTCGCATTTCTTGTTCCCACCATCGATGGAATGGTAAATTTGGTCGAGAAGACTAGAAAAGAATGATGGCTTTCGAGGATTTCTTTTCAATCTATCTTCTCTCAATGATTTATGGCTATTGTACATTTCTTCTCTATACATATATGTATTTTTGTTCATGTCCAATATATATATCAGTTTCTTAAATAACAAAGAAAAAAGAAAAAGAAGAATACAGGACTAGTATATAGGGGATCAAATGATGAACAGAGAGAAGAAGCAAAAAACAACAGAAAAAGATTTGGGAGATTGGTGTGTTGTAAAGAGAAAGATATGTTTTTTTCTCTCTCTACAAAACACCAATTGCCCAAATCTTTTTTTTCTTGTTCTTTGCTTTTTCTCTCTGTTCATCATTTGATCCCCTCTTTACTAGTCATGTCTCTCTCTCTTTTTTTTTTTTTTTTTTTCTTTATTATTTAAGGAACTAATATATCTATACTGGACATACCAAAAATAAATATATGTACCGAGAAGAAATTTACTATAGCCATAAATCATTAAGAGAACATATATTGAAAAGAAATCCTTGAAACTTATCATTATCTTCCAATCTTCTCGACGAAATGTACCGTTCCATCGACGGCGGGAACGAGAAATTCCTGGAAAAAGTCACTGGAGAAGTCTTCAATTCTTGTTTCTTCGTCCTCGACATTACTGTGGTGAAACAATAAGTCCTCAGTTTCCCTCAAAACTCAGTGTCGGAGGATCAGATTAAGAGCGTACCGAAACCAAAATTCGAAGAACTTGAAGAGGAACTGAAGAATAGAGCATTAGTGTCACGATTTCAGACTAAATGGCATCGTTGACCAGAAACCTTATCATGAACTTTCTTTTCCATCCAGTTCTTGAGGAGACATGCTCGGCGGAGGCTCACCATGTGTTCATCCTCGACACTGTTGCCATGACTTTGTTATCCCTCAAGAAACAAAGAGAGGAAAATATAATCAAGATATACTAATGTTTTTCGAATTATTTAATTGAAAAAAAAAATATGATTTTTAAAATTAACATTAAAATTTTATTGATTCAAGTCATGGAATGAGATTAATTTCATATTCTTACCAAAGCTCAAAAATTTTCTTAATAAATTTTCCTTACGTTTTCTCATACAATTAAAAAATCCATTCTTAATTTTTATTATCTCTTAAAATGGTCAAAAAGCCATTTCAAAATTGAAAAATTAGTAAAACAACCCTCTCCATTTTTTTTTTATTACCTAAAGTCTCTCAATGAAATTTCTCTATGGTCATACCAAAGAAATTCAAAATTTCTTTGTGAAATCACAGAAATTTCCCTGTGTCAGGATGAAATTTTTATTTATCAAATTTTTTTTGTGAAAATATTGAGGGAAATCGAGGACTTATTGTTTCACCGCAGTAGTGTCGAGGATGAAGAAACATGAATTGAAGACTTCTCCGGTGACTTTTTCTTGGCATTTCTCGTTCTTGCCATCGATGGAACGGTACATTTCGTTGAGAAGATTGGAAGAGAATGATGGGTTTCGAGTATTTCTTTTCAATCTTTCTTCTCCCAATGATTAATGGCTATTGTACATATCGTCTCTGTACATATATGTATTTTTGTGCATGTCCGGTATATATATCAATTTGTTAAATAATAAAGAAAAAAAATAGAGTGACAAGACTAGTAGAGAGGGGATCAAATGATGAACAAAGAGAAAAAGCAAAGAACAAGAAAAAAAAGATTTAGGCGATTGGTGTTTTGTAGAGAGAGAAAAACATTTCTCTTTAAAAAACACCAATCTCCCAAATTTATTTCTATTGTTTTTTGCATCTCCTCTCTGGCCATCAGTTTATCCTCTCTATACTAGTCCTATCTTTTTCTTTTTCCTTTTTCTTTGTTATTTAAGAAACTGATATATATACTGGACATGCACAAAAATACATATATATACAGAGAAGAAATGTACAGTAGCTATAAATCATTGAGAGAAGATAGATTGAAAAGAAATCCTCGAAACCCATCATTCTCATCTAATCTTCTCAACGAAATGTACCGTTTCATGCGAGAATGAGAAATGCTAAGAAAAAGTCGCCAAAGAAGTCTTCAATTCTTGTTTCTTCGTCCTCGACAATACTGCGGTGAAACAATAAGTCCTCAATTTCCCTCAAAACTCAGTGTCAGAGGATAAGATTGAGAGTGCACTGAAACCATAATTTGAAGAACTTGAAGAGGAACTGAAGAATGGAGCATTAGTGTCACGATTTCAGCACCAATTGGCATCGTTGACTAGAAACCTTGTCGTGAACTTTTTTTTCCATCCAGTTCTTAAAGAGACATGCTCGGTGGAGGCTCACCATGTCTTCGTCCCCGACACTCCTGCCATGACTTTTTTATCTCTCAAGAAACAAACATAGGAAAATATAGTCAAGATATACTAATGTTTTTCGAATTATTTAATTTTAAAAAAAATATATATGATTTTTTAAATTAACTTTAAAATTTTATTGATTCAAGTCATGGAATGAGATTAATGTCATATTTTAAGCAAAGCTCAAAAATTTTCTTAATGAATTTTTCTTCACGTTTTCTCATACAATTTTAAAAAAAATATTCTTAATTTGTATTATCTCTTAAATGGTCAAAAAGCCATTTTAAAATGGGAAATTAATAAAACACCCCTCTCCAACTTTGGATAGTAGAAGAGATCCAATATTTATTTTTATTAGATAAAGTCCCTTGATGAAACTTCTCTATGATCATACCAAAGAAATTTCAAAATTTCTTTGTGAAATTAGAGAAATTTCTCTGTGTCGGGACAAAATTTTTCTTTATCGAATTTTTTCTGTGAAAATGTTGAGGGGAATCGAGGACTTAATGTTTCACCGCAGTAGTGTCGAGGACAAAGAAACAAGAATTGAAGACTTCTCCAGTGACTTTTTTTGGCATTTCACGTTCCCGCCATCGATGGAACGGTACATTCTGTCGAGCAGATTGGAAGAAAGATGGGTTTTGAAAATTTCTTTTCAATCTATCTTCTCTCAATGATTTATGGCTACTGTACATTTCTTCTCTGTACATTTATTCTCTGTACATTTATGTGTTTTTGTGCATGGCCAGTATATATATCAGTTTCTTAAATAATAAAGCAAAAAAAAAAGAAAAAAGAACAGAGACGAGACTAGTGGAGAGAGGATCAAATGAATAGAGAGAAGAAAAAAAAACAAGAAAAAAAGATTTGGGCAATTGGTGTTTTGTAGAGTAAGAGAAAAACATATCTTTCTCTTTACAAAACACCAATCTCCCAAATCTTTTTCTCTTGCTTTTTTTTTTTCTTCTTCTCTCTGTTCATTATTGATCGTCTCTAAACTAGTCATGTCTTTTTCTTTTTCTTTTTAATTTGTTATTTAAGAAATTGATATATATATACTGGACATGCACAAAAATGCATATATGTACAGAGAAGAAATTTATAGTAGCCAAAAATCATTATGAGAAGATAGATTGAAAAGAAATCCTCAAAACCCATCATTCTCTTCCAATCTTCTCGACGAAATGTACTGTTCCATCGATGGCAGGAACCAGAAATGCCAAGAAAAAGTCACTGGAGAAGTCTTCCAATCATGTTTCTTTGTCTTCGACACTACTGTAGTGAAACAATATGTCCTCGATTTCCCTCAACATTTTCATAGAAAAAATTGGATAAAGAAAATTTTCATCTGACACAGTGAAATTTCTCTGATTTCACAAAGAAATTTTGAAATTTCTCTAGTATGATCATTGAGAAGTTTTATTGAGGGACTTTAGCAAATAAAAAATACATATTGGCTCTCTCCTATTATTCAAAGTTGGAGAGGGTTGTTTTACTAATTTTCCCATTTTAAAATGACTTTTTGACCATTTAAAGAGATACTAAAAATTAAGAACGGATTTTTAGTTATATGAGAAAACGTGAGGAAAATTCATTAAGAAAAATTTTGAGCTTTTCTAAAAATATGAAATTAATCTCATTCCACGACTTGAATCAATAAAATTTTAAAGTTAATTTAAAAAATCATATTTGTTTTTAAATTAAATAATTCGAAAAACATTAGTGTATCTTGACTATATTTTTCTATCATTGTTTCTTGAGGGACAACAATGTCATAGCAGCAGTGTCGAGGACGAAGACATTGCGAGCCACCACTGAGCATGTGTCCTCAAGAACTGGATGGCAAAAAAAGTTCACGACAAGGTTTCTGGTCGACGATGCCAATTGGTGCTCAAATCGCGACACTAATGCTCTATTCTTCAGTTCCTCTTCAAGTTCTTCAAATTCTGGTTCTGGTGCACTCTCAATCTCATCCTCCAACACTGAGTTTTGAAGGAAATCGAGGACTTATTGTTTCACCGCAGTAGTGTCGAGGACGAAGAAACAAGAATTGAAGACTTCTCCAGTGACTTTTTCTTCGCATTTCTCATTCCCGCTATCGATGAAACGGTACATTTCATCAAGAAGATTGGAAGAGAATGATGAGTTTCGAGGATTTTTTTTTCAATATGTCTTCTCTTTATGGTTTATCGCTACTGTATATTTCTTCTCTGTACATATATGTATTTTTGTGCATGTCCAATATATATATTAGTTTCTTAAATAACAGAGAAAAAAGAAGAAAAAAAAAGACAAGACTAGTATAAAGTAGATCAAACGATGAATAGAGCGAAAAAGCAAAAAACAAGAGAAAAATATCTGGGAGATTGGTGTTTTATAAAGAGAAAGATATGTTTTTCACTCTCTCTACAAAACACCAATCGCCCAAATCTTTTTTTCTTGTTCTTTACTTCTTCTCTCTGTTCATCATTTGATCCCCTCTCTACAAGTCTTTTCTCTTTTTCTTCTTTTTTTTTCTTTATTATTTAAGAAACTGATATATATACTGGACATGCACAAAAAAACATATATGTACAGTGAAAAATTGTTCAGTAGCCATAAATCATTGAGGGAAGATAGATTGAAAAGAAATCCTCGAAACCCATCATTCTCTTTCAATCTTCTCGACAAAATATACTATTCCATCGATGGTGGGAACGAGAAATGCCAAAAAAAGTCACTGGAGAAGTCTTCAATTCTTGTTTCTTCGTCCACGACATTACTGCAGTGAAACAATAAGTCCTCGATTTCCCTTAACATTTTCACAGAAAAAATTCGATAAAGAAGAATTTCGTCTCGACACAATGAAATTTTTTGATTTCACAAAGGAATTTTGAAATTTCTCCTGTATGATCATAGAGAAGTTACATCGAGAGACTTTAGCAAATAAAAAATACATATTGGATCTCTTCTGCTATTCAAAGTTGGAGAGGGATGTTTTACTAATTTTTTTCATTTTAAAATGGCTTTTTGACCAATTTAGGAATTAATAAAAATTAAGAATGGATTTTTTAATTGTATGAGAAAACGTGAGGAAAATTCATTAAGAGAATTTTTGACCTTTGCTAAAACTATGAAATTAATCTCATTCCATGACTTGAATCAATAAAATTCTAAATTTAATTTAAAAAATCATATTTTTTTAAATTAAATAATTCGAAAAACATTGGTATATCTTGACTATATTTTCCTATCTGTGTTTCTTGAGGGATAACAAAGTCATGGCAGCAGTGTCGAGGACGAAGACATGGCGAGCCTCCGCTGAGCATATCTTCTCTAGAACTGGATAGAGAAGAAAGTTCACGACAAGGTTTCTAGACGACGATGCCAATTGGTGCTTAAATCGCGACACTAATGCTCTATTCCTCAATTTCTCTTCAAGTTCTTCGAATTATGGTTCTAGTGCGTTCTCAATCGCATCCTCCGACACTGAGTTTTGAGAGAAATTGAGAACTTATTGTTTCACCACAGTAGTGTCAATGACGAAGAATCAGTAATTGAAGACTTCTTCGGTGACTTTTTCTTGGCATTTCTTATACCCACCATCGATGGAACTGTATAATTCGTCGAAAAAATTAGAAGAGAAGGATGGGTTTCGAGGATTTCTTTTCAATCTATCTTCTCTCAATGATTTATGGTATTGTACATCTCTTCCCTGTACATATATGTATTTTTGTGCACGTCCAGTATATATATCAGTTTCTTAAATAACAAAGAATAAAGAAAAAGAAAAAGACAGGACTAGTAGAGAGGGGGTCAAATGATGAATACAGAGAAGAAGCAAAAAAGTAGGAGAAAAAGATTTGGGAGATTAGTGCTTTGTAAAGAGAAAGATATGTTTTTCTCTCTCACTACAAAACACCAATCGCTCAAATCTTTTTTTTCTTGTTCTTTGCTTCTTCTCTTTGTTCATCATTTGATCACGTCACTACTTGTCTTCTCTTTCTCTCTCTCTCTCTCTCTCTCTCTCTCTCTCTCTCTCTCTCTCTCTTTTATTATTTAAGAAACTGATATATATACTAAACATGCACAAAAATACATATATGTACAGAGACGAAATGTACAGTAGCCATAAATCATTGAGAGAAGATAGATTGAAAAGAAATCCTTAAAGCCCATCATTCTCTTCCAATCTTCTCGACGAAATGTATCGTTCCATCGATGGCTGGAACAAGAAATGCCAAGAAAAAGTCACCAGAGAAGTCTTCAATTCATGTTTCTTCATCCTCGACACTACTACGTTGAAACAATAAGTCTCGATTTCGCTCAACATTTTCGCAGAAAAAATTCGATAAATAAAAATTTCTTCCTGACACAAAGAAATTTCTTTGATTTGACAAAGAAATTTTGAAATTTCTCTAGTATGATCAGAGAGAGTTTCATCGAGGGACTTTAGCTAATAAAAAATACATATTGAATCTCTCTTATTATTCAAAGTTGAGGATGTTTTACTAATTTTCCAATTTTAAAATCGCTTTTTGACAATTTTAAAAGATAATAAAAATTAAGAACGGATTTTTTAATTGTATAAGACAACGTGAGGAAAATTCATTAAGAAATTTTTTAGGTTTGCTTAAAATATGAAATTAATCTCATTTCATGACTTGAATCAATCAAATTTTAAAGGTAATTTCAAAAATCATATTTGTTTTTAAAATAAATAATTCGAAAAACATTAGTATATCTTGATTATATTTTCCTATCTTTGTTTCTTGAGGGATAACAAACTCATGGCAGCAGTGTCGAGGATGAAGACATGGCGAATCTCCACCGAGCATGTCTCCTCGAGAACTGGATGGAAAAGAAAGTTCACGACAAGGTTTTTGGTCAATGATGCCAATTGGTGTTGAAATCGCAACACTAATGCTCTATTCTTCAGTTCCTCTTCAAGTTCTTCGAATTCTGGTTCTAGTGTGCTCTCAATCTCATCCCCCGACACTGAGTTTTGAGAGAAATCGAGGACTTATTGTTTCACTACAGTAGTGTCGAGGACGAAGAAACAAGAATTAAAGACTTCTTCAGTGACGTTTTCTAAGCATTTTTCGTTCCCGCCATCAATGGAACGATACATTTCATTGAGAAGATTTGAAGAGAATGATGGGATTCGAGGATTTCTTTTCAATTTTTTTCTCTCAATGTTTTATGGCTACTATAAATTTCTTCTCTGTACATATATGTATTTTTGTGCATGTCCAGTATATATATCAGTTTCTTAAATAACGAAGAAAAAAGAAAAAGAAAAAGACAGGACTAGTATAGAGGGGATCAAATAATGAACAGGGAGAAGAATCAAAAAACAAGAGAAAAAGATCTGAGAGATTGGTGTTTTGTAAAGAGAAATATATGTTTTTTCTCCCTCTCTACAAAATACCAATTGCCCAAATCTTTTTTTTCTTGTTCTTTGCTTCTTCTCTCTATTTATCATTTGATCCCCTCTCTACTAGTCTTGTCTCTCTCTTTTTCTTTTTTTCTTTATTATTTAAGAAACTGATATATATATATATATACTAGACATGCACAAAAATATATATAAGTACAGAGAAGAAATGTACAATAGCCATAAATCATTGAAAGAAGATAGATTGAAAAGAAATCCTCGAAACCCATTATTTTTTTCTAATCTTCTCGACGAAATGTACTGTTCCATCAATGGAGGAAATGAGAATTGCCAAGAAAAAGTCACCAGAGAAGTCTTCAATTCCTGTTTCTTCGTCCTCGACACTACTGTGGTGAAACAAAAGTCTTTGATTTCCCTAAAAACTTCGTGTCGGAGGATGAGATTGAGAGCGCACCGAAACCAGAATTGCAAGAGGAACTGAATAATAGAGCATTAGTGTCGCAATTTGAGCACCAATTGTCATCGTTGACCAGAAACTTGTCGTGAACTTTCTTTTCCATCCAGTTCTCAAGGAGACATGCTCGATGGAGGCTCGCCATGCCTTCGTCCTTGACACTACTGCCATGACTTTGTTATCCCTCAAAAAACAAAGATAGGAAAATATAGTCAAGATATATTAATGTTTTTCGAATTATTTAATTTGAAAACAAATATGATTTTTTAAATTAACTTTAAAATTTTATTGATTCAAGTCATGGAATGAGATTAATTTCATAGTTTTAGCAAAGCTCAAAAATTTCTTAATGAATTTTCCTCACGTTTTCTCATACAATTAAAAAATCCATTCTTAATTTTTATTATCTCTTAAAATGGTCAAAAAGCCATTTTAAAATGTTAAAATTAGTAGAACATCTCTCTCCAACTTTGAATAGTAGGAGAGATCTAATATGTATTTTTTATTAGGTAAAGTCCCTCGATAAAACTTCTCGATGATTATACCAAAGAAATTTCAAAATTTCAAAATTTCTTTGTGAAATCAAAGAAATTTCTCTGTGTTGGGACGAAATTTTTCTTTATCGAATTTTTTCTGTGAAAATGTTGAGGGAAATCGAGGACTTATTGTTTCACCGCAGTAGTGTCGAGGACGAAGAAACAAGAATTGAAGACTTCTCCAGTGACTTTTTTTGGCATTTCTTGTTCCCGCCATTGATGGAATGGTACATTTCATCGAGAAAATTGGAAAAGAATGATGGGTTTCAAGGATTTCTTTTCAATCTATCTTCTCTCAATGATTTATGGCTACTGGACATTTCATCCCTGTACATATATGTCACCAAATCTTTAAGGCAAAGATCACCATCGCTAACTCCAGGTCGTAAGTAGGGTAGTTCCTCTTATTTATTTTTAACTGCCGCAAGTCATAGGTTACTACATTCTATCTTGCATCAAAACACAACCGAAACCTTCCTGTGAGGCATCATAGTACACTGAATGGCCTGAACCCTTCTCTGGAATAATCAATACTAAGTCTAACCTTGAGTTCTTGGAAAGATTTCTCAGAAGTCTCATTCCACACAAACTTAACTCCCTTCCTCGTCAGTCTAGTCAACGATGAGGCTAGCCTAGAGAAATCCTTCACGAACCGACAGTAATACCCCGGCCAATCCTTAGAAACTGTGGATCTCAAAAGCATTCTTAGGTTGTTCCCAATCTTGCATTGCCTCTATCTTGGATAAATCTACAGTCACCCATTTCCCAAATACCACATGGCCTAAGAATTTAACTTCTCTCAGCCAGAATTCACACTTCCCAAACTTAACATACAGCTTGTGGGCTCTAAGTAACTCAAGTACTACCTGTAAATGTTTCTCATGCTCCTCCTCAGAGGTTGAGTAAATCAGGATGTCGTCCACAAAAATGACCACAAAACGATCTAGGAACTCATGAAAGATCCAGTTCATCAAGTCCATAAACACAGCTGGTGCATTGGTGACCCAAAGGGCATCACTAGAAACTCGTAATGGCCATACCGCGTACGGAATGCCATTTTCAGGATATCCTCCTCCATTTCCCTCAACTGGTGATAACCCAATCTCAGGTCTATCTTAGAAAAGCAACAAGATCCCTTCAACTGATCAAACAAATCATCTATAAGAGGCATTGGGTACTTGTTCTTGATAGTTACCTGGGTCAACTTCAGGTAATCTATACAAAGTCGTAAAGCACCATCTTTCTTCTTGGCAAAAGAGTCGGTTATCCCCATGGTGAAGTACTAGGGTGAATAAAACCCTTATATAACAATTCTAGAGTTGAATCTTTAACTCACTTAACTCGACTGGTGCAAATCTATACGGTGCCATAGAAATCAGTGCCATGCTAGGCACTAAATCAATAGAGAATTTGATCTCTCGGTGAGGTGGTAAATTGGTACGATCATTCGGAAAAATATCTGGGTACTCACAAACTACCCTTGGCAACTCAACTCGGTCTTCATCACACTCAGCACTCAAGAAGTTGGCGAGAAGGAAACTAAGCTCACTCCGCCCACGCAGATCGTATACCGGTAATAAGACTCTATCCACTTGGTTTCCCAAAAAGTAAAAGCAATCACTGTTCAGGGTACATATAGTAACCCTCTGCCGGTAGCAATCTATAATAGCCCAATATGAAGACAACCAGTCCATATCCAAAATAACATCAAAGCTAGACATATTAATCAATACAAATGTAAAAAGAAATCGACAACCGGCAACCTCTATGTCACAACCCCGACACCCCTGCTTCAAAATAATCTCACCACCAATAGATGGCTCGACAGAGAGATGAGATACTAACTGAGCCAACGCTAATTCCAAAACTGATACAAATGCAGACGAAATAAATGAATGGGATGCACCCGTATCAATCAACACATTAGCAACCGAATTGCAAAACAAGAAGGTACCTCTCACTACCGAAGGTGCTGGTAATAGATCTAGCATGGTAACAGTATACACACGCCCTGTTAGCCTCTGATCAACCTGCTCACCCCTTGGAGCATATGCCTAATGTACTAACTGAACCAACAAGGCTCCTTGGTTGGCCCTCGAGGCATGTGCTGACTGTGCAGGCAGGTGGCTCTGTGTCTGCTTCGAACCAGACACACCAGACGTGCCACCCAACTGAAGGCAAAATCTCTTCATATGCCTGCCTGCCCACACTAATAACAAGTGAATGGCTGCCCTCTCCTCTAACTCTGGCTCTAAGAATGAGTTGATGATGGTGCAGACCGTTGCCCTCCTCTTTTCTGTGGGAAAGCTGGAGACTTGTGGCCCAGTTGACCACACTTGTAACAAGTCACATCTTCCTGAGCACCTCTCCTAGATTCTGAACTCGGTACTAGAAAAGTGGACCTTGACTATACTCCCTAGGACGACTGGGAGTTAGAACCCCTCTGCTTCTTGCTGTCCCCCTGATTATCATAACTCCTCCTGGAGCCTCTCATTCTGTCCTCCTCCATCTGCATAATGGTCTCAAGATGGGTCGTCACCTCTATAAGGCGCCCATAATCTCTAATCATGGACCTAGCCACTCAGAACATGAGTCTGGTCCTTAACCTTTTCTCAAATTCCAGACAACGGCGCTCCTCAGTCGCCACAAGTTCTGGTGCAAACCTCGACAAACTGGTGAATGTGGCTTCGAACTCGACCACTAGTGTGTTCAACTGTACCAGCTTAGAGAAATGGTCTCTCAACATCTCCCTAACAGTGGAAGGCAAAAACTTGTCCTGGAAGGCGTCAACGAAAGCCTCCCAAGCTCCTCCAATGCGCCCTCACACATACTTTCACCATTGACCCGCGTCTCCCTTCAGTTGAAAAGACGCCAAGGTCACTCTCAAGCCTCCATCTTTGATGTCAAACATCTCAAAAGTTTTCACCATCTACTCTAGCCACTCATCTGCCTTTAGTGGCTCCTTGGGATCACCCAAAAATTCACTTGGATTTGACCGAAAAAACTCTCTCTTCAGAAAAGACGGCCCTGCTTCAGCTACTTGGGCCTGGACTTGATTCTCAGCTCTGAGAATGTCCATGGATTCCTGCAATGCTCCGGCCATTTCGCGGGCTAAGGTGCCCATGGCCTATTGATCGACCAGTTCAGCCACATTGGCCGGCCCAACCCCTTCTTCCTGTGCCGGAATATCATCCGATAAAGGTGTCTCGTGCCTCCTAGGCCTACCACGCCTACCACTGCCACGTCCTCGACCTAACATCCTAATGAGGGTAACAAACGAGATTAACACATTCACAAATGTACCGAAGCTAATTCACTCGCGTCCTAATACGGTGGACAACAGTAATTCACTCTACATAAACACGTAATCAAGTAAACACATACGAATTTCATTTTCGAATAATGACCGTCCCACGGCATTACTAGAGTTCTAATTAGAAACAATACTGATCAAGTGCTTTTCCAATAGGACTTCTAGGAACTCATAGACTCGACCAACATCCTAGAAATTAAATTTCATACCCATATAATCACATAAATATGTTATCATATAAGCACACCTCGTTCATACTAAAGTCTCTAGCAAGCGAGACAAATCCATTGTGGTACTAACCACTTCCCATGTACCCAAAGTATTCAAACCGGTACGCTCTGATACCAAATTGTAACGCCCCGAAACAATTACAATAATCCAACCCAACACAATTAACACAAGACAACATAATCGAAATAATAAACTTTCATTAATCTGAATTGTTATACAAAAGTGACACATGTGTCATACATTCATAAATAGCTCATCTTGAATCTACAACATGTGTTATAAGTAATAAAGGGGAATGAAAGCTGAACAGATATTTATATGCCCTCAAGGCTTACATCTTTCCAAGTCATTGCTTGGTTACAACAAAAAATGAGACTAGCTCAACACAAATAAAGCCCTTGGCTATATAGAAGAGAATACACAAAAGGAAACTCTTGCTCCAAAGTCCCTTCAAGCTATTGCCTTGGTGGCAGCATATCACCAACTCCTGAAAATGGTTTTTCCCAAATAGGGTGAGCCAAAGCTCAGTAGGAACAATCTAACACAATATATGAATCTTAACAAAGATATAAGTACAATGTGCATATACAATGCCTATGAAAAAACATATATATACTACATGATCATAAAGAACCAAATTTTATAACTCAATCCATTTTTCTTCAATTCATTTCAAATTAATTTATTTCATCTCAATTCATGAGTCGACTTTATTATTTTCCAGACAACCCAACTGAGATTACAACTCAGTGGTTCCCAAATCAACACAACTATCACACAAACATTTTAATTTTGCCATTTCACAGAAATTTCGTCCACGGGATTGGTACCCATGTATACGCGCGGTTTTGGGACTTTTACCCTGGACACACCGGTTAACTTAATTCAATGGAGTCCATTCTGTATCTCCTCCCAAACATCATACATATACAATATATTAAAACATAGTCATGTTCAATGACAACCAACAAGAAATTACTTTCAGTTTACCTAATCCTCATGCAATTTCTACAACAATCATAGCTATCCTCCACCGATAGCCCAATACAGATATTTCTGAACAGATATTCAATCTTTAGACAGATTGTAGTGATCCCAGTTTTGATCATTCTTTCATGTTTTGCCACTTCAACTGGGCCGGTCGGGGATCGAGCGGTCGTTTATGCGCTCAAGCGGAGAATGTTTGATTCCAGAAGTTTGGCCTGTCTGCAAAAGTATTGGGAAGGTGTATTCGATGCTCGAGCAGGGCTTTCCACGCTCGAGCGGACCATGTTATATCAGTTCGTAAATCTGATATTTCAGATCACTTTTGTATATATCTCTCTCTAAAAACATTTCCTCTCCCTTCTCTCTACTTTTCCCTACGCCAAATTGGATCAGAACCTTGATTTCTCAAGATCCATTAGAGTTTTGCCATAGATTCTTCATCAAAGTTGGTTAACTTCTCGAGGGCTTCGTTGTGTGCGGTGAAGATCGAGTTTCGACACCGTTGATTTTGGGGGTTTCCTCTCATTTCTTCTTCAAAACTTGAGGTAGGGATTTTTTTAGAGTTATATATATGTTTTTGCAAGATCTATATGATTTTCGAAATCATCTTTCGATAGCTTTGAAAATTGATTATGGATTCAAGAAGTTGAGCGATTTTGAAAGTGGGTTTGTCTTTTGTTCTTTTAAAATGATCTTATGGGTTTTGATCTTCGTTAATTGAAGAAAAGATGATTTTAAAAAGTTTTCTTTCAAAAGATTTGAGTTGTATAGTTTTGGTAAGAAAACCTAGAATTTGGGAATTTTTTTTTAAGAGACAAAATCCATGAATGTTATGGTTATATTTATTTTGTGTGTCAAAATAAATAGATGTTTGAAAATTTTCTTATTTATATTTATATAAATGATGAATTTTAGGGAATATGAGAATTATTGTTCATTTTGAAAATTATTGTTCAAAACGTTGAAATAGTCTTGAAATGACTAATTGTTGAAGATACTTGAGAAGAGGGAATTGTGTTATTCCTTGGATGATGAATTGGAATAAAAGTATTTATATTCATCTTGTGTTATTGGCATATCAATTTATTTGATTACATTAAACTTTGAAAGTTGATTTGAAAACTTGCATTGAGAAAAGAATGTTGAGAAACAAGTTTTTATTGAATGGTTTTGGGGTAAATACGTTGGTAAGTCTTGATAAGTGGTGTAGATGATATTGAATAAGTTGGCCTGAGAGTCCGGGGTGAAAGACCGAAAATCGGCGCGGATAGGTGTCGAGTCTTCCGATTAATACCGGTAAAAATGACAAATTGGTAGTACTTGTATAGTCTACTTGTAGACACCGACCTAGGGATTACCAGAGTCGTATTTACCGCTCTTGAAATGAATTGTTAAATTTTGAAGAATTGAAATTGCATGACATCATTGAGTAGGAGGGTTTTCAAAGATGAAGATGTGATTTTCTTTCAAAAGAGCATAGCATGGCATGTGGATTTCATCTCTTGAGACTTTTATAAAATGTATATACTTTGTTAAGGATTTCTTACTGGGCTTTATGCTCACCCTATGGGATTTTTGTGCAGGAAAAGATATGGTGATGCCGCCTAACTAAAGGCAAGGAAATGTGTGTTGAGAGTACGAGACTCTTATTTTGCTGTGACTCTGTGTGTAAACCAATGGCTATATGTGTATGGGTTTGAATAACCGTTTTGTATAACCAGGCTCAAGTCTTGAAAACTTGTAAACCCTTGGGGGTATTTATTTGTTTATTTACTTGTTGTTGGATTAATGTATTATTGCATGAAGAACTATTGTATCATGTAATATAAGTTTGGAGATTTATATTCGATTTTCCTTAAATGAGCCATGATTGTTGTATTATCATTTGGGCTAGAAATTTGGGACGTTACACAAATAATTCATTCAAGGTCTCATAGGTATGAGGTAATACATATCCAACCCCACCATTTATATCAACGTCCATCCAATTTCACATTTACAATACCAATGTCATTTATTTATACAAAATAAATATTTGAAGCATTTTAGGGGAAACTTCCCTCTTTTTCAAATATCAACTCAAATGCCAAAAGTCAACTATGTTGTGACAATATAACCTCATTTTCAAAACCCATAACCATTTATATCACATTTACTAGAAACCCCTCTTTTGATTTTATATCCCAAAACTCTAGGTTTGTTCCAAAATACTCTTAAATCTCACCATTGTTATACAACAACCAATAACTAAGTTAAAAACCATATAAAAGTGTAGAAAATCTCTACCTCAAAGAGAGAAGACGAGCAAGACAAAGATGAAACTTCAAAGATGCTCAAACCCAACTCTATTCAGATCAAAATGGAGATCTTGAGATGCTCTCTCTTTTTAACAAAGGCTGATGGGTGAAGAAATCACTAGAACTAGGTGAAAATATAGAGAGAAAGTGTGTGTGTTTTAGAGAGAGGAGCTCTAGATCTAGGGTTTTGGTGAAAAAAATGTGAAAAAGTGATGTAAAATGAGGCTGCTACGAACTAATATACGCATAGTCCGCTCGAGTGCAAGAGTTGATGCTCGAGCGTCAGACACAACAAGTTGTTCCGCTCGAGCACATGAAATATATGCTCGAACGCAGAATACACGCGTCCAGTAGTTTTGCAGATAGAAGAACATCGCTCAAGCGCAAGAATGGCCGCTCGAGTGCACACCCGCTCGAGCATAAGAAACGCCGCTCGAGCGTAGAATACACTCTCTTAGTATTTCTGTAGACTTGCAAAAGTACTGAGAGTTTGCAAAGCCCGCTCAGGCGCAAGAAGTGTCGCTCGAGCGGAAGAGCAAAATTCTAGGCAACAAGAGTTAGGAAAACAACCGACCAACCAACCTATTTCAAACACAACCACAACAATCCCAAAGCCAAGTTTAATGGAAAAGAAGATAAGCAAGACATACTCAACAGTACAAAACCAAGAAACTCGTATCCAGATTACAACAGGGGTCAGGTCAAAATCGAAATCGTTATATACTGGAAGTATGTATTCTATACTCGAGCGAAGCTTGTTGCGCTCAAGCGGAACAATTTATTGTGTTTGGCCGCTCGAGCGACACATCTTGCACTCGAGCAGACTGTGCATATATCAATTCGTAAAAGTCACTTTTTACATCACTTTTTCACCTCTCTCTCTCTCTAAACATTTCAAAACCCTAAATCTAGAGCTTCTCTCTCTAGAACTTACTCTCTCTCTCTACAAATACACCAAGATCTATCCATTTATTCACCCTACTCCTTTTGTTAAAAAGATAGAGCTCACCTAGAGCTTCGTTTTCATCAGAATAGAGTTGGATTTCGACTTCCTTCAGGTTTCTCTACTTTCTCCTTGGTCTTCTAACTTCGAGGTAGGCATTTTCTATACTTGTTTATGATTTTTAACTTAGCTACTTGTTTTTCATAAACAGTCTTGTGGTTTTTGAGGATTTTGAACAAACCTAGGGTTTTGGTTTAAAATCAAAAAGGGGTTTTCAAATGGATGTATGGAAAAATGATTGTGGGAGTGGAAATGAGGTTGAGTTGTGATAAAATTATTGATTTTGATACTTGGATTGAATTTTGGAAGAAAAACGGGTTTTGCCGTAAATGTTTCAAATATTTATTTTGCATAAATAAATGTAATTAATGTTGAAAATGTAAAATTGGATGAATATTGACATAGATGGTCGAGTTAGATATGTATTATCACTCACTTTGAAATTTAGAAAGTTTATCTGTATTTGAGATTTTATATCTGTTTTGGGCTGTCGGTGGAGGATAGCTATAATTGTTGTAGAAATTGCATCAGAATTAGATGAATTGAAACTAATTTCTCATTCATGTGCATTAAATATTGTTGCTCATTTAATACATTGCATATGTATATAAACTTGAGAAAAATGGGTGAATGTTGGAAAGAGGTGTGTATCACCAAATTAAGTTGGCCTGTATGTCCAAGGCAAAAGTCTCGAAAATCGTGCGTATACATAGGTGCCAATTCTCGTGGACGAAATATCCGTAAAATGAAATAGTAGTGCTTGTATAGACTATGTTTACATGGGTGCCGTTTGACGGTTTTCTGCGGACGAAATATCCGTGAAATGTTGTACTGGTTTGAGATATTCCCCTTGTTTTCTATTATAAAAAGCATGACTTAAGAATTGTGAACTCAACTGAGCATGGCATTGTTTTCAGAAAGAAAATGTAAAACGTTTTGATAAGGGCATCGCATGTACATAAAACCTTATATCTTTGTTAAGATTCATATATTGTGTTAAATTATTTCTACTGGGTTTTGGCTCACCTTATATGGAAAAATCATTTTCAAGTGTTGGAGAGATGTCTTGGCTAAGGCAGTAGCTTGGGAGGATTGGAGCAAGAGCTGCATTTTGTTTACTTGTTAGTATTTTGTACAAGTCTAGGGCTTCACTTGTATTGAATTTAAATCCATTTTAATGTAACCAAGTACAGTCTTGGAAAGTTGTAACCTTCAGGGCATTTCTATTATTTGTTTAACTTCTATCTCATATTTTTGTTGTTGGCACATGCTATAGATTCAGGGTTAGAACTTATGAATATATATTCACATGTGTCTCCTCTTTTGTATAAATGCGTCTCATATAATGGAAGGATATTATACTCGAATTTATATTGTCATTTAATTGCCGTTATGGATGGTTTATTGTATTAAATTTCGGGGCGTTACACAGAGGATCCATCTAGGTATCTCATTTTATAATATTTGCATAAAGTTATACAATTTTATGCATATATTTTTTTTGGATTATAGTATTACTTACAGTAACTCTACTGCCCTAGAAAAAAAAGAGATAGGAAAGTTACCATGAAAGTATGTGTGTGGCTGAAATTAATTATTGTGTTGTGGGGTTCATGATTTTGGATACTTTTTCTGGGTCTATAGTCTTACTATATTACTTATACATTTTGGTTTTATAGCTTTCATGATTTTTTATCTCAAAAAATTTATTTCCCATTTGAGTAGAGGGTTTGCTTTTATCTTCGTTTACTCTGCACTTGTTCATAAAAACTATTACACATATTTCTACAACAAAATGATGTAACGTTTAAATCTAAAGAATTATCATTATCTACTAATAAAAGTACAAAAATATAATTTATTAAAAAAAGTACAAAAATAAAAATGTATAATGCTAATGAAATACTATCTCTATCAAAAAGGGATGTTTTCTTAGATTTTTTAAATAAATAAATAAATCTATATCTATGTTCAAGGCAATGGTGTATTGAGTTGGATGGAGGAACAATTAATGGACAAAAAATAATAATAATTTAAACAACTAATCTATTATTTAACAAGATTTCAACAATTTTGAACATCTAAATGATCTTATAGACAACTTAAAAGTCCAATTCTATTTGAGCAAAAAATTATATATATATATATATATATATATATACGCATATAAAGAAATTTAATAGCAAAATAAAAGTTAAACAAATAAATTGTAACAATCATTAAAAAAGACACAAAACAAAAAACAAAACAAAACAAAAAGTTATAAATGAGTCACCGTAATATGTAAGAAGAGTTTTTTTGTTTGTGTGTGTGTTGTTTATGGGCAATTAAATTGTGATATGACTGCAGTACATAATCGAATGCTTAAAACATTTAACATTGTATTGTTTTATATTACATACAATAGTATTATATAAGTGTAGTATTAATATGTTTTTAATCTAATACATAGATTGAGACAGAAATCATATACAATTCTTGAAAATTTTAATTTATTAAGAAAAACTTGCATTATTAAATTTATTATTGTCATACATAAATTTTGTAAGTGAGATTTATTAGTCAATAATTGTGAGGTTAATAAAGAGAATGGCTAGAAAAATATGCTCATGTATGCAAAAAAAATGATGTAAAAAGCTTAAAATATGTGTTGGGTACTGTCTGAAGGTTGATTTGAGAAGTAGCTCGAGGAAGAGGGTTACACTTTTCATTCTCTTTACTATTTTATTTTTTCAGTTTTTTTATTTGGTAAAATAAAATACAGAGTATTTGGTAATTGACAAATGTGATTTGTTATATTATTTAATGAATTCTAGCATAAGGCTAATTATAATTATGAAACTCCAAAAGTAGAATGTGTTCATATTTTAACATAAGTGCAATTTCTATAATTTGCATTATTATATGTCTTTAATTTTACCAATTGCATTATAAAACATTTTTATAATGTGAATGATTCGGATCATCAATTCTAGTTTTGAAATAAACCCATCAAACTCAAACACTCTCTCAAGTTGGATAGTCATCTTGAGATAATCCAAACCCTTATATATTTAATGTGGAGAACACACCATCAATGGCCATGCAAAAACAAAAAATAAAAAACAAAAAACTTTTTAAATGTAATAGAGGTGAAAATAATTGAAATTTATATGATTGTAAATAGTTTTTTCTTTCACATTTTAATTTCAAAATTAATTTTTATTTATTTATTTACGACCGTGCATAGCATGGGCATTATGCTAGCATATATTAAGGAAAATGAGGTTTCTAATTAGAACAGTCTTGTAAAGCTCAAAACCCTCATACTATTTTTAGGGGTATTTTTTTTAAGGTCCCTGATATTATGATTTTATAGTATAAAGGACATCAACTATTTTCATGATGTCTAAGATCCCTCAACATCAATCCAAAGAAATTTCAGTCCAGAGAAAATTCGATTTAGAGAAAATTCAACCAGAGAAAATTCTCTGGTCCAAACCAGAGAAAATTCAATTCAAGAAATTCAATTCTGTCTGAAATTTACCTCTCATTCTAGCCAAAATGAGGTGTACAGTTCTAGAAACCACAATCCATGAGAGACAGAAAATCTTCCTGTGGAGGTTAGTCTCAGCAAAAATCCAAATAGACTCCTCTGAATGTCCCTTCTGCGGAGCGGAACCTGAACTACAGTCCATCTGTTCTTCGTAGGCAAACCCATCAAGATGATTTGGTTTGCCAAGTTGGGTATTAGGACAGATGATTTCTCCCACCTATCATTCTCATATTGGATCAACCATATTCTCACCCCATCCTTGATATTTGGAGTTTCTCCTCTAAGCAAGTCAAAATTTGTGCTTTTTGCAGTAATTCTCATGGAAAAAACTTGGCTTTGGAGAAATAGAGCCATCTTTTGCTGTCCAAAGGTTGAACCAGAGAAATCTCAAAATTTCCCTGGACACATGAGAAATTTCAAAATTTCTCTGGACTCCCCAAACCCAAAGAAATTCTCAGACAAACATTTCCAGAGATTCTCCCACCCAGAGAATTTCTCTGGACTCCACAACCCAGAGAAAATTCCCAGCCAGAGAAATTCTCTCAACCCAAAGAATTTCTCTGGGCATGACCAGATGCAATAGTTGAGTTGAAATACGGTGATACAGTCACTCTGCCGCCAAAGTATGCCTGAAGATGCAACAAACTATCTTGAATCACTACTTAAACATAAAATTCATTGGAACATGATAACTTGATTTTTTGTGTTCCATAAGAGCATGCATCAAATGAAAAACTTGCATGGCTGCCCAATCAGGATAAACATGAATGTTGGTCTGATCCTTTGAATTTTCTCTGGGTTGAATCCAGAGAAATTTGAGAAATTCTTGGGGCATGAGCTCCAAGACAGACCACAACCTTGCAGCTTCGGTAGAGTTGGATCCCAATTTGCATGTTGAAGCTTCGTTGCAGTCTGCCAAGTACTTTCCAAAAACGTTTTCAAGCCTCGGATGCATAACAACGTAGCAAGTCGTCGCAGCGGCCTGAACAAAAATTCAAATTCATTAACACACTTGCACCTACTATAAATACTTACAATAAGATATATAAATTAAGTGTATATCATCAAAAATTTGAGCGAGGATGATTAATAAACACTACCTGAGGAATTGTCTTCAAGAACTTGGAAGCCAAGAAGAATACCAGATCTGCATATTTTATCGCTTCAATTTTACAACCTCAAGACTCAACTAGATGCGTATATATATATATATATATATATATATATGCATGAATCTCAGGTTTAGAGAATAGTAGCGACCTGTTATGAGGCCGGGTCGTGGATCCGGGCGGCGCGGAGGTCTGCGACGGTGGCGGAGCGGAGGGAGGAGTCGAAGGAGAAGGTGTTGAGGAAGAGGTCGTAGAGGAGGGTGGAGGAGCAGAGTTTGTTGCCTTGGATCTGGAAGACATGGTGAGAGAGAGAGAGAGAGAGAGAGAGAGAGAGAGAGAGAGAGAGAGAGAGAGAGTAGAGTAGAGACAAAGAGTCAAATTTCTCTGATATATGTTTAGGGACCTTAGACATCAAAAAATAATTTTGTGGATCTCTTCCATTATGAAAGTGGAGAGAGGGACCCTAGACCAATTTTTCCCTATTTTTATAGATTTTTTATTTTTTAAATAATTAAAAATCTTCTATTGGCTAGCTTTATTTTAAAAATAAATAAATAATCTTATTATGCTTTCGTATATACATTTCAAAAAGAAAGCTAATTAATCTATTTAGAAATTTGAAAAGGAAAGTTAACTAATTAATTTTAAAATTAAAATTTTTTGTACCACTGAAATATAGAAATCAATTCACATTTTCTATAGATTTTTTTTTTTATCTGGATGTTTAATAGTTTTATATGCATCGACGTTCCAATCTATGTATCTATATTATAGCAAAGAGACATTCCATTAATAAAGGCAATGAAACCTCCAAAGTTTCATCTGAAAATTTTAAATTTTAGTAATTAAATAAAAATATTTACACATTTAAAAGAAAAACTAATTAATCTATTTAAAAATTAAAATTTAGAAATTTGAAAAGAAAAATTAACTAATCAGTTTTGAAATTTAAATTTTGTACCATTAAAATATAAGAATCAATTCACATCTTTCATAAATTTTTTATCTTGATGTTTAATAGTTTTATATGTATCGACATTCCAATCTATATATTTATATTATAGCAAAGAGACATCATTTGTGGATCTTTTTAATTTTAAGTCAATTTCTTTCGGGACAAAATCAAAGCAACTTGTTTAAAAACATAGCTAGTAAAAATAAAAATAAAAAAAATCGACAATTTTTATTTTATAAGTAGCATAGGTTGAATTTTTTAATTTAAATTCCTTTTTTTTAAAAAAAAAATAAATTAAACATTCCCTTTGTTTTTGTTTTTTCCTGACTCGGTAAAATGACCATTTAGATTGATTAGGTTTCTAAACCATCCAAAAATATTCTATTGATATGGCTCTTAGATGGAGTCATTAACTAATTGAAAATAAAAGAAAATGTCTCAAGTATTTAATGACATTTTTTAAATTAAAAGCTATCTTAAGAAAATGTCTGAAGTATTTAATGACATTTTTAAAATTAAAAGCTATCTTAACAAGTATTTTGTATAGAAATGAATGCCCGTAATTCAACTATATCATTTGTACAAGAATGTTGTATAAATTTTCTGCTCATATAACTTATTAACTCACTATTTCATTATATTGAGATATATTGTAATTTAAAAAAAAAAAAACCTCAACTTGTATAGCACTAATAAAATAAAAATAGAACTTCAACAAACATAATTCAATAAATTAACAGATCATTTCTGCAAACTTCAGGCATGAATTACTAAATTGAACATTCAATTTAAATACAAAACTCTAAATCTATATGTATTTTTTGGTAGGTACTTTCAGTATTTACAAATATCTAACTTCCCATTTCTCATAGGAATTGGCAACCCCTCCATGTAGTTGCTCTTGCTCTTGATCTCTGAGACAATAACTAGAATGTCAACTGTAATCACCTCATTCTTGATAAATCCTAGCATTACACTGTCAATCGACGTGCCATTTAGGCCATTTGGTACAATGAAAACATTTCTGAAAAATAAAATACAATGGCAATGGTAATGATTATGACGATGGCAACAACATGCCCAAGGAGAATTGCCTTCTAGAAGATGAAAAGTCATGAAAACATAGAGTTGTGCCCATGAGTTCGCCACCTAAGAATTTTCCACATCTCATCTTCAAGTTTCTCCAGAAAAGAAAGCACATACCTTTCTGCAAGAATTTCCAACCATGTTCAGAATTTGCAGGGTAAACTCTTCACTCATTCTCAAAATAGAATGCCCTCTTTAATTGTCGTTAGCAGCCATTCTTCGATAAAGTTTCATACAAACAATCTTATAGCAAAACATGATTTCATCCAGATACTGAAGCAGGACTCACTCTGCAAACCTCGGTATTAAAGCCACAATCCATTAAAAACAGCAGCCAAGCTCTCTGCTGTTCAGAGAGTCGATCCCTGGGGCCTTTAACTTCAACAAGCTTGGCTTCACCACTATAATCACCATGGAAGCGCCATAACAATAAATCAGGCATTCCACTAGACCAGCTCCGGTAACCTTGAGCCAAGTGCCTGCAGATTGAGGCCAAACAAGGGCCACCAATGCATGTCACGGCTGCCCGAAGCTCAGATAGTGAATGTCGGTCCCAGTTAACTCCACGACAAGCTGTTCCTAAATGTGATTCCCATGATGTAATAAGGATCTCTTCAGCCATTCCATCATAGATTTTTTCAAGTAGTGGTTCTAGGAGACTCTTTCTTGCTTCATAAAACCCATCAGTATCCAAATCTAATGGGGCGGTCTGCAAAATGAATGGCCTCAGTTTGAAAATGAAGCAATAGAAGAATCTTTTGACAAGGAGTACGTAAATTGGATATATGCATAGAGAGAGGAGGGAGAAAAAAAATATATATATATTAAGAATATATTACTTGTCAACTTTTCAAGGGGAGAATGATGTAACGCCCTAGGTGTTATTGAATGACATTCATATTTTCATTTCATACTTAAATGCTTAGAGTTCAATTGATTAAACATCCTTGGATGATTTTTTGAGACATGGTTTAGAAATATTGTTCTTTAAATATCATGCACCCATGGGTGGAACCAGGATTAGAGTATTGGGGGGGACCAAAAGTAAGGTATAAGAAAGTTTAAGCGGTCGGATCAAGTCCAATTTAGATGACTAAAATCAACAAATCAATATTAAGCTGATAAATAATTTAAAAAAAATGTATTCCACGAACTTAAATTTCAATGATTTACCACTAGAAAAATGCAAATGAGTAGTAATATCACATAGTTCATCTAGTACATGAATGGTAACAAATTATAGATCACACTGCGTACACAATTTTGATGAAAATAACATAGGAGTTTGTCGCAAGGTATTTGACCAAATAGATAATAAGGCACACAAGCTGTACTAGCGCCAACATTAAGGGAGAGTGTCATGAGAATAAGCGTAAAGAACATTTGTAATCTTACGAACAATGATAAAATTAGACATGAGAATTTAGATAAAATATTTAATTCCTCACTCTTTAACCATCTCTAAGCTTTCTTTCATTCTCTTCTATAAAAGAAATCAGCTACCTCAACGTTAAAAAAGTCCATTTATTAAATTTTGGGAGTTGAAACATACTCGAAAGAAAACCAAACATGTGAGCTTCACACCTACTAAAGTGCTTTACTCTTAAAAAGTTACCTCATTTTTGTTAAGTAAAAGAAGCTAGGTGATCCATCTAGAAAAAATAAATGAGGCTTGACAGCTCCATTTCAGATTATCTCCAAATCTAAAAGGGAATACCATGACTGGATAGATGAATATAGTATGAAGTGCATCAGAGAAAAGTAACATACATTCACTTCAAATGTATATGCCACAACTAAGAACCATCTGAGTCATCCGACCACAAAGACGATAAGCATCAACTTCATCAAAAAGCAAAGCAACAACAAGAGCTATGGTAATTTTCTCACCAAGAAGTACCTGAAATCTAGTGCGAAAGACATCTGGTACATCGGAAAAAATAATGTCCCACAAAAGAAGCCCAAAAATAGTCAACCAAATGCCACTCTCTGTATGTACACCCTGCCACCCGCCTCCTTCTCCGGAATAATATTGCATAGCAAGCTGCTCAACTCCGCATTGTTCTCCATCTTCACCATAGAACCTGCTCTTCATCCCGGTCCTACAGTTCAATGGTCTCCCCTGAACATGCACCTAAATTATCAACAAATGAAAAATAATCAGAGCCGCAATTAGATAAGCATTCATGTTTGCACATCACCCCTGATAAAACCCATAGACATAAGATGACTCAAGTTTAATCAGCATGAGAAAGCTTAAAAACACAACCCTTAAAAAATCAAATTCGCAACCACCTCAGTGATCTTCCTCTTGACAGACTCAGAAAAACTGGGAGTTTTCCAGCGCCTTGGTGGTTTTCCCAAACGTAAAACCCGCCTTTGCAATGCTGTTCTGGAACCAGCACGAACCCATGGATCTAGTAACCCATCTTCAGCAACCGAAAGGCTCTCATTGAGACAACCCAGATGCTCCAAATCAATTGACAACCTCAAAGTCCAATATCCTCTTCTTCCATCAGACGTAAAATTAATTAGCAGCTGCTTCAATAAATTAATTGCATCGTTGTACCTGAGAAGGGTAAACAATTATCCAGTCCAGAGACGGGGTTGTTTGGGGTGTCCTAAATAAGTGCACTTTTTGTCTTTTTGGACTAAAAAATTGAAGAAAAAAATATGGATGTTTAGGTTAACTTTTTGACTTTTTATGGAAAAATGTGTATTAAAAAATTGTATAAATTAATGTGTAGGGGAAAATTAGGATTGGGAGTTGTGCAGCCGTAATTTTTGACTTTTGGTGAATAATGATAACTTTTTAACTTTTCGAGTAACTTTTTGGCTTTTTAACTTTTTTTCAACTTGCCAAACTTGGCCTTAACAAGCAACAAGTTGGATGCAAAGAATAGAACCCTCATTAATATCTAGTAGACTATTAGAATCGACCGCAATCTCCTGTGTTCATTGGGTTTTCTTTTTTATTATTGGCACTTTAAGCTTTTGTCGTTATCATAAAAATGGAAGAGAAAAAAGAGAAGTGATTGGCTTCCTAGGGTTTTATTGAATACGGTAATTTTCAAAAAATCTAGACAGGGTCAGTGGTTGACGCGATAACAACCAAATTTATATTTTATATATACATGAAAATAACAATTTCATTTTTTTAAGTTACAAATACATTAATATTTTATTATATTAAACAAGGAAGAAATCATTTTCCCACTTCTATTATGTTGGGAAAGAAGTGTGAATTAAAAGTTCTAATATCTATTTTTTAAATTTTATTCCCAAACAAAGTTGAAGGTCCAAAGTTGGGAATAAAATTAAAACCTTTTAAACCGCTTTGAGAATAAAGTTTAGACAAGGACAGAGGCCTGTGCATTGAAGGCCAAAGTTGCATGAATACTAGGGCACCCTACATCGTTTGCATTTATGGGGCACCATGTCCCCAGCCAACCCCCTCAGTAAATCCATGACATGAATGAGAATTTGGGTTCAAGTATGAAGGTTTGGAGTATGGATTTGAGTAGGGATTGGAAAGGGAAGGGAAAAAGGAAAAGGTGTGTGAAATGTAGGTATATTTCTTTCACATTTCACCTACCTTTTCCTTTTCCTTTTCCTTTTCCCTTTCCCTTTCCCTTTCCCTTTCCAAATCCATGCTCCAAACACAACCATAGTGTAGTGATGCAATAATGCAGCATGTGAGAGGCAAACAGTTGAATACTATTCCGATTGAGATTTCCTTGTCCTATATGCCTGTTTTTGTTATCTTGCTAGTTTTATTATTGTTCTTTGAGATAAAGGTACAATGAAATTTATGCGATTATTAAATATAAATACATGGATGATGGTATGAGTTCATTATCTCAAACCAAAAACCCTATTTTGTTTTGCTCTCTTCACTTATTATTTCCATCAAATGTTAAATACATGGGTGTTGGATGAGTTCATTATCTCATACAAAAATCCCCTATTTTGTCTTACATTCTTTCTTCTCTACTCTTCTCTTCCCTTCTTCCTTCCCTTCAATTTTTAATTAATGATAAATTTGAGAGTGAAAATTTGTTCTCTAATGCTTCTGTCTATTTCTATCTTCCCCTTTTTCCTCGTCAATTGCCTCTCACATTTAGGATCAGCAACAGCAAAGGACATGAATCAAAAAAAGCAACAGCAAAGGACAAAACATGCAGCAGTTTCAAAGTTGGGCAACTGACAACTTAAGCAGATATAGAAACCTACCAACTGTTAGCAATTATCTTCTTTTTTTCTTTTTCTTTCTTTTTTACCTTTTTTTTTTTTTTTGTGTGTGTGTGTGTGTGTGTGTGTGTGGAGCCTACAGGGGAAAGGAATTACACGAACTGCATTTTTTAGTCCCATTCTTCATCTATTTAACTTTTATTACATATTAATGTGCACCAATGACTGTCCATAGAAAATATCCTAGTTCTAATTGGCTGAGACGAAAATGAAGCCAATAAAAATGATTAAAATGGAAGCCACTATTATTCAAGTGAAACTAAAGAAAAATAGAATTTGAAAACAGAAAAAGCAGAAGGAAAATGTCACACGAAAGATCTTGTCATTGTTTAGAATAAAAGCATTAAAAAAAGTAATAAACCACGGCCGTACTTCTAACCTTCGCTCACACTCAAGAAAAGAGACACCTAGCAAAACCACCTTTGAGTAGACCCACAAAGCTGAAAAGCATGAGAAACATGTCACCAGTGATTCAGAAGTTGATGATTGAGTTGCTCTACTACAAGAGTTGGATATACGGGAGCCAGATAACTCTATGCATCTTAAAACCAACTCATTGTTATTTTCGTCAATAGACTGATCCATTATTTGTGCCACTTCTATGGCCTGCACAGGTAAATGTTACAATCAGTACAGGCAACAATAATATTCCAGATAGAAATATGTCAATACATCAAATGGGGACTAAACTGGGTGTAGTTTTTTATATAAAAATTTGCCCATACCTCTTCATAGGCAAGCAAATCATTGCGGCTTGAGAAAATTTGGTTTGAGATTATACAATTGTAATTTGGATACTTGACAATCCCCAAATCCACAAGTAAAAATGCTGACAAATCCTGTTCTCCATTCAGGAAGAAAAGCCTCTGTATGAAGCAACAAAATTCATGCGTGATTTTTCAGAAGTAAAATTATATACTGGATTCCAGCTTGTCAAAAAAGTTCTGATCAATCACCTCAGCACGCCAAATAAGGGATTCAGCTGATGAAGATATCTGAATACATGTTCCTGTTTTCTCCAAAACCACATTTGGTAGGACTGGGCTGCATAATCAACAAATGAAAACCAAAAGCAATAAATACAGAGCTTGACATGCCCTATCAATTCACAAACTCAATAAATCGGAAAAGAAAAACTTGTATACCATAATCCATCCGCATATGAAGAAAGAAGTGATGTAATAAAATCTTGCTTTCTTGAACCAAAATTGCATTTCTGATGACTCAACAGAAGCGGGGTGGAAAAGGAAACAAAGAGTACAAGCCAAAGAAAAGAAAAGTTAAAAACTTATCAGATGACAAACTAAAAAGTACAAACCATGAGTGCTTTTAAATAACAACACAAATTCATGACTAGAAAGTTAAAGAAAAAGAAAATTACAATTTTATCTATTGCTAAAAGTAATTTTTTTTTACTCAGGAAGTCCAGTGGCAGAGACCGGACTTGTCTTAAAGCAAAAATGTTAGTCCTTCAATAAATATATGTTTGCCTAGAATGAGAACTCAATGTCATAATACAGACACGTACTGTAGAAACATATTTCTACAAAAATCAAATTATACTCCACAAAAAATTTAGTCAATACACCAAAATGACAATCCATACTGCCTGCCGAATTCTCCCATTAGCTTTGAAGGGATGCTCCTGTTTAAAATTAACATGGTAAAAAAAAAGGTGGGTGGGATGCAGGAATTTAGCAAGCAGTCTAGCTAAGGTCTGCCTCATCAAGCTCCATAAAGCCTGCATCAAGCTCAGGAAAGTGATGCCAGCGAAGCAATTTCTCAAAAGTAGCCAGACAATTAAAAGCAGTCACAAGCATAAATCATGTCATGCTAACATATTACTATACTACTTAAAAGTTTTACTTCAGATTTAAACTTTCTTTTTTATATTACTTGATCCTTAGCAGCGTTATAGAAGGCACGCCTAGGTACAAGTCGCATCCAAGCACAAGACCAGTACTTTGCCCATGGCCAGGCAACACAATCTGAAGGAAGTGGCTGGGTGAGACGCAATATATGCACTTGATGGGCTCTGTTTATATTTTACATTGCTTTGTTTTTTGTTGAGATCTGACAATTGATTTAAGTTAAAATATGGTGCAGGGGGATTACAACTCTTAATATATAGAGTACATTCAGCACCAATCACGATAGGGAAAAAAATAATAAATAAATAAATAACCAAGTCACTGAAAAAACTGCTCAGCGCCTAGTTAGGGTTTTCTATCATGAAAATCAGGTTAAATGCACTCTCTAATGGCTTGTGTAATTAAGAGTTGTAATCCCTCATATATTAACTTTAATCAATGGTCAAATCTCAACAAAAAAACAAAGCCCATCAGGCGCACGACCTCACCCAGTTGAGCACCTTAGGCGTGCTTCCTTCAAATCGTGTCGCCTGATCATGTGCAAGATACTGGTCTTGCTCCTGGACGAGCCTTGCGCCTTTTATAACACTGCTCTAACAACTTTACAACTACATTTCTAAGAGTGTCCCAACCCTTTGTGAGAGAGTGCAGCCTTCAAGAAATGTTTGACCCGTATCTGTCCACACAGTAGTCTTGTACTGTGTAGTCATCAGAGGCCAGTGCAACACTTTAGGAGCATAAACTATGGAATCAATCAAATTTAGAAGGAACCACCCATAATGCTCCAGTGAGTACATGTGTGCATTAAAACAACTTGAAGACAAAAATTCTCTTTTGGTCACATTAGGTTAGCTGGATGAGATGGGATTTCTCAGAATAGGATAGCAAATCATAACCAGCAGACATAGAGTTTTCCTATCGCACAAGTGGACTAGAGATTGAATTAATTAAAGTATATCCCGGTCTTCTGTGGAATTTCATCAAACAGTTAGTTTTAATGGAAAAATCTAAGATTCAAGATTTAAAACTCTTAACAGCATTTCACTTTTTTAATGGTCGAAACCATTAAAAAAATCTAGGCCCTGTCCAGTTGAGTTTTCGGAACTTAGTTTTCTGAATTTTTTTAAAAATTATAAACTAGTTTGACAAAAATCAACACACAAAAAGGGATATTTTTAAATTTTTATAATCTACAAAAAGCCATATGAAAATAATGTGTTTCTATTTTTTCACCAACCTAGTTTTAGAACTTTCTTATTCAGAAAACTCAACCAAACAGAGCCTTAAACTTTTTGGTACCAAAATAAGAAGAATCTGATCAGGGGAGAGAAAGGAAATGAAGAAAAAAAAGAAGAAGGCAACAGAGATAAATAACAAACAAAATAAAACAGTAAAGATAAATAACGAACAAAATAAAACAGGAACAGATCTTTCTCATTAAAAAGAGAGGGGAGGGGGGAGGGTGAAGAAGATGAAATAGAGAAGAATAGAAAGAGGTGATCAAGTTATTGATGCATATGCAAGGCCAGTTGGTGGCGAATAGGATGAGAACAGCTCGGTTGCCGGTGGACAGTGGGTGTCCAGCGACTGGCCTTCTGCTCCATCCAGTCATCCGACCATGAAAAGAGGGGGTGAGGAGCAAGTCAATGCGGGTCAACAGGTTTCTCTCATACCTGCTGAGTAAACCACATCTGTTACTAATAATGAAGTTCAATGGTTGTGAATGCTTGCTTGAAAAATGGGCCAAATAGTCCAAACTCAACAGACAGAGATAAACCATGACAATATTCATGCCATCAAGAAAATTATCAAGAAACTATATTACACAGTTCTAGGCAATAACAAAATGATGAACATTTGTGTACTGGTAATAAAATACTCACTTTTTCGAAAGAACAGATAATCAAATGTTGCTAATGCACACATTCATCTCTCAAAGAGGACAAATCCAAGGGGTGATGGAATACTGGTTGTGAAGTTAATCTTCCAAGCATAATAATTCAATAGTCAAACCAATAACATAAACATGAATACATACATAATAGAAACCAATTTAACTGTAATTTCAGGGTCAGATATGTTTAACAAATGCAAACCTTTTTAAGCTTACACAATATTTCACGTAGCTCAGAAACAGTAAGCACATTTAGAACCTCCTTCAAGTCATTATCCTGTAGGTCACTGATGGACCCAACAGAACGAATATAGCCCGTTGCTGTATTATGACAAGATAAATGAATTTTCTGTTAAAGGTGAAGTTGCTATCAAATATAGCCAACTTGAAATTTTGGCAAGATAAGAGATTAGATGTATAATTAAGTAATAGAATTGAATTACCAGAGAGTTCCTTGAATGCTTGGTTGCAATCAGATATTTCAGGGTAGAAAATATTAGAAATCCGAAACCATGGCCCTGAAATGAGAAAACCACTACATAACTCAGAATGAGAGATAACTCTCAGATTATGTTTGGATTATGCCGGTGCATGAACATTTGAACCACTTCCAAGCATATAGAACAAATAAAGAATTCAGCATGAAGAATAAACCAAACAGCTCATGCACAGTTCACTCTTAGTTAAATAGCCAGTTTTTTTCCATTTTATATTTCTCATAAAAACTAACCGACTTTGAGTAACTCCAGTTCGTCTTGGATTGTCTCATGAAGTCACAACATGGTACAACAAGTGCAAGTTTGCTAAGGTTAGCACAAGAATATGAAAAACTGGTTTTTAGGAGGACAAGTCCAAGAAGGAAAGCAAGAAACTGGTTTATAGGAGGACAAGTCCTAGAAGGAAGGCAAGAGTTGACTAAACCCAGTAAGCTGACACATGTAATTTGGCATGAGATTGATACCACTTGAATCTAATTATTACGTTTTGGAATAGGGGTTTCCTATTCTATTTGGATTCATACCGTACTCTCCTTTGCAAGACTCCAATGACCACTTTCCTATTTCACAATCTTGTTTGTTTGATGAAAGACAAACTTGAGGGATGATTATGATCTCACTCCCTTTTATATTAATCAATCAAAAAACTGTTACAAAGGAACCTAAGGCACTAATTTAGGGAATCACAATAATCTAAATAAGGAAACAACAATAAGAATAATTCTAACATATATTTTAACACTCCCCCTCAAACTGGTGCAAAGATATCTCTCGCAAGAACATCATGAAAAGGTTTACTTCCAACTCCCTTTGTGAGGATATCTGCAAGTTGTTCACCAGACTTCACAAATGAAGTACATATTATGCCACTACTAGTGAGCTTCTCTTTGATGAAGTGACAATCAATCTCAACATGCTTTGTCTTGTCATGTTGAACCGGATTGTGAACTATGTTGATAGCAGTCTTATTATCACAATATCGGCGGCATGGAATCTGTCTGGCCAATTCCCAGATCACGCAATAACGTGATCCACAAGAGCTCACACACACCTTGTGCCATAGCTCTAAACTCAGCTTCTGCACAAGACCTGGCAACCACATTCTGTTTCTTACTTCTCCAAGTAACCAAATTATATCCAACAAAAGAACAATACCTTAAAGTGAACCTCCTATCAGTTACTGAGCCTACCCAATCAACATCTATATAAGCTTCCACATTAAGAGATCATATTTGCAAAAATAAAAACCTTTTCCAAGAGAAGATTTCAAGTATCTCAAAATTCTCATAATTGCATCCAAGTGTATTTTATGAGGAGCATGCATGAACTAGCTAACCACATTAACAACAATAGCAATATCTCAACGAGAATGTGATAAGTAAATGAGTTTACCCACTAGTCTCTGATAACTCTCCCTATCAACAGTTGCTCTTCCACTATCATCACTAAATTGGGTTCTAGTGGTGTGTCACAAGTTTTGCTTCCAAGCATCCCTATTTCCTTCAACAAGTCAAGGACATATTTTCTCTGACAGATGAAAATCCCATCTTTGGATCTAGCCACTTTAATCCCCAAAAAGCACTTCAAGTTCCCCAAGTATTTGATTTCAAACTCACTTGCCAAATACTTCTTCAATAAAGGAATTTCCTCAACATCATCTCCTGTAAGCACTATGTCATCCACATATACAATGAGAGCTGTAGTCTTACTATGAGAGGAGTGTTTAACAAACAGAGTACGATTAGCCTTACTCTATTTGAAGCCATATTTCAACGTCGCCTGAGTGAACCTCTCAAACCAAGCCCTAGGGGACTGTTTGAGGCCATATAATGATTTTCGAAGTCGACACACCTTCCCCTTAGTTTGAAGAGGTTCAAAGCCAAGAGGAATGTCCATATACACCTCTTCTTCAGGTCACCATGCAGAAAAACATTCTTCACATCAAGCTAATAAAGTAGCCAATCCAGATTAGCTGCCAGAGAGAGAAGAACTCTGACTGAATTCATCTTTGCAACTAGAGCAAATGTTTCTTAGTAGTCCACCCCATAGGTTTAAGTAAAACCCTTTGCCACAAGTCGAGCCTTATACCGCTCAGTTGAATCATCTGCCTTGTGCTTTACAGTATACACCCATTTGCATCCCACAGTTCGTTTGCCTCTAGGCAATTCAGTCAAATCCCAAGTGCCATTCTTATGAAGTACTTTCATTTCCTCTACCATGGCAAGTTTCCACTCAGAGATAGCAAGAGCATCCTGAAAATGATTAGGTATACTAATAGAGGAAATTTTTGACATAGACTTTATATGAGGAAGACAAATAAGACAAGGATGCAAAGTTAGAGATAGCGTGATGAGTACAAGATCTTAGACCCTTTCGTTTGGCAATAGGTATATCAAGATCAATATGCTCAGGTATAGTAATATTAGTGGACTCAAGGGAAACACGAAGGTTACCTAGACTCTCATTAGCAGAAGAAGACAGCAGTGGCTAATCAAAAATGGTCTCTTGCATCCAAATGACTTCCTATCTTTCTTTGTCCCTGACAGACTTGCCCTTCCATGTCCTTGATGACATATCAGATTCTGTATTGCTAGTAACATTTGGTTCACCCTGGACAATCTCCTCAATTGGTAATGATCCAGGGACAACAGGAATCTCTTCTTACCAAGACTCCACCTGAAGGGATGACTGTAACACCGAACAAGACAAGAAGTGGGACTAGGATTCGAAGAAGGAGACATCCATTGAGACAAACTACTTACGAGATGGAGGTGATCACACTTGTACCCCTTTTGAGTTGGCGAGTACCCCAATAAAACACACTTGAGAAAGCGAGGATCCAACTTACCCCGAGTGGGGGAATGATTATAGATAAAACAGACACAACCAAAGATCTTAAGGGAAATAGAAAACAGAGACTCGGAACCTAAGAGAACTTGGAGCGGAGCTTGTTTTTGCAACACTTGGGTAGGAAGACGATTAATGAGATATGCAGCGGTGAGAACAGCCTTGCCCTAGTAGGATCAAGGCACACCCATAAAGAAACACATACAACGAGCTATATCAAGAAGATGACGATTCTTGTGTTGGGCAACCCCATTTTGCTGAAGGGTGTTGGTGTAAGAAGGCTGATGGACAATGCCATGTGTGGAAAAATATCTCGCTAACCCTGAATCAATATATTCACTCGTATTATCAGAACGCAAGATTTTTATTACTACACCAAATTGAGTACCAATCATTTTATGAAAATTTTGGAATACAAAAAAAAAAAAATTCACTATTTTTTTCATGAGCTACATCCAAGTAGTACGAGAAAAGTCATCTATAAAAGTAACAAACCATCTATAACCTTTCAAATATACAACACGAGATAAACCCTAAACATCAAAATGTATTAAGGAAAAAGGTACTAAACTTTTATTAAGACTCGGAGCAAAAGAAGCTCTGTGTTGTTTGCTAAGTTGACATGACTCACAATGAAACTAAGAAATATTACTTTAGTAAAAACAGAGGGAAATAAATGCCTAAGTAATAAAAAAGACGAATGTCCAAAATGCCAATGTCACAGCCATAAGTCGTCCTTGGTGGTTGGAACCTAGACGGAATGATGAGCCAGCTAGTCTGACTGACCCAGGATATAAAGACCATGTTCCATTCTACCACTGCCAATCGTCCTCCTCGTGATAAGGTCCTAAAACACAATGATCAGGGAAAAAAGTCACTATAGTTCAAATCCCGAGTAAGGCAACTCAATGATAAAAGATTAACAGAGAAGTTTGGAACATGTAAAACAGATGACAAAGGTATAGAAGGAGTGGCACGGATTAAACCTTTCCCAGAAACAGAAGAAATAGTACCATCTGCAATCCTAACTTTGTCTTGACCAAAAACGGGGCTTATAGTCCGAGAAAAGATCAGATGACCCAGATATATGATCTGAGACACCAAAATCAATAATCCATGGTAAAGACTTATGGGACAGAAAGGCACTAGGAGAAGATGCTAAGTTACCTGTGTGGGCAAACAAAAAGGAAGATGCACCTGTAGGAGTAGTGGAGGATCGGCGATCTAGCAAGTGACATAAAACATCCTCAAGCTCAGAAGTAGACATACTAGACATAGCATCAGAAGTCTGAACACCCAGAGCACTCGACTGAACACCCGGAGCAGAGACATGTGAGTCAACTTCACTAGACTAATGGGCACCGGAATTAGATCCACGTCCTCTAGATCAGGCCAGTCTAAGTAGTGGCCACAATATCCCAAATATCCTAGGCAATCTCCATGGACAAGTAGCCCTCACCAATATCCGGAACCATGGAATGTATAAGCCATCCCATAATCAAGGAGTTGGTAATCTCACATTGGTTATAACTAGGATCGGTGATTCCTGAAGCTTGGACTCGCCCATCAATATAACCTATCTTCCCCTTACTCTTCAAGAAAAATGTCAGAGACTACAACCACGTAAGCTAATTCTGACCATTCAATAAAGAAGCAGTGGCCTTGTTTGGTTTGTTTTTCAAAAAATATTTTGGAAAAAATTCTCTACAAACAAATTTTCAAGAGTAATCAAACCAAACAAATTTTTCCAAAAAAATTTCAAAATTTTGTTTGGTTATCTACTTTCCAAAATCACTCTCTCTCATACACATCAAATCAATCACTTTTTTTAAAACTCTCTCCCCAAAACAATTTTCCAAAACCATTTCTGAAAAAAGGCAAACCAAACAAGTTTTCGTACTTTTTATCTCAAAAACTACTCTACAAACACAAACCAAACACACCCAGTGATTTTGAGGCTAGGATTTTGGTTCTCAGATGTAGTAGTCATAATGGGACTCTCTACTTTAGATGGGTGAGAAATAGTGGTAGATTCACTAGACAGGTTAGCCATTTCTACTCTACTATCACAACCAAAAAATTCTGCACTAATCACAATGATTGAAAGATGGAATGAATTGAAATCAACTGAACCAAGCAATATCAATCACAGCCATGGGCAAAATCAGTCAAAGCTGAGTATTAGGGCCCATAAATTGACCCAAAAAAATAAAGAACAAATAGAGAAGAGAAACCTTCAATCAAAACAGTGATTGGAAGAAACTCAACAAACAAAAAAGGATTCTTCTAACTGAAAAAAAGAGCAGATGGTTTACTCACACCATAGGCCTAATCAAAGAGGCCTGTGGGACTAGGTGAAGTCGAGAGGCAGACCCAAGGAGTTGGGCGGTGCCGTAGGTCACTCCAGATGGGCCAGTCGAGATCGCTAGTCACTCCAGAGGTGGATGAGTGTATCTCAATGAAGATTGAAAGAGTATGGGTCAATAAAGATGAGGACCAAGAACTGGGTGAGACACGAAGAGGACCAGGGCTGGTTCCTAACCCCTAACTGGGCATGATAGAGGCCCGAAACTCACCTTGGTGGAGTCGAATGGTGACAGGTGACCTCCAAATGTTGTAGAGTGATGATTGGTGCTATCAGTTGGTGTTTGGTGACGATAGGTGTTGACGTCTGATGATGAGAGGTAAGAAACGAACCCTAAGGCTTTGATACCATGTTTGTTTGATGAAAGACAAACTTGAGCGATGATTATGATCTCACTCCCTTTTATATTAATCAATCAAAAAACTATTAGAAAGGAACTAAGGCACTAATTAAGGGAATCACAATAATGTAAATAAAGAAACAACAATCAGAATAATTCTAATATATATTCGAACAAATCTCTCCTATCATTTTTTCCATCTTTGATTAGTTCCATTGATTGTGAGTGAAATCAAGACCATGTTAGTCTTCACTCTATGTAGAGTCATTTTGCAGTGCTTGTTAAATTGCCTCTTGGCCCTGGCCCTCAGCTAAGTCGTGAAAAAGTATGCGATGTAACAAATTTTAGGTCTGAATGATGCCTCCGAAAAAATATATATTTTAATGGAAACAAATGGAATTGAATGAAAAGTCCTTTCCTTAAAATCAATAAAAAAAAAAAGAATTCCCCAGTAAAGTACTTCAGCAACTGAAAGCCCTGTACGGTTCTTTATTGTGATTGACTTCAGCATCAGATTGTAGCCGAAGCTCTAATAAACTAAAGCAAGCTAGGTGCAACCAAAATAGATTTTAAAGGTGTTCAAATACACCATCCAAATGAACCAAGCCAACATTGGAATCCTTTAGAACTCAGCTTGACTCAGTTCATCTACAGCCATAGTATGAACCATCAACATAGGTGCAAAAGGCACCATCCATGTATTTTGTCCCGCCATCACTATGAAGGATCTTAATCTTAGTGTCAAATTGAGTACTCACTATTTGGTGAAATGTCTTAAAAAACTTTTAGTACGAAACAAATACACCCAAGCATCAAACATTACTAAACATAAATCTTAGGATATTGCGATACGTATCCAAAAGTTGGGTGTTGGTATGGATACATGTCCTGAACACTGCATATTTTGCATAATGTAGAATATTCTTCGATAAGATAATGCAAATTATTTAGAAATGTACATGACATTAAATAAAGTACAAGAAAGATATGAAATTTCTCTCATCAGTCGTATGAGGCAAGAAATATTTCTTTATTAGCAAATGTGAATTTTTCTTCTTCAAACATTATATAAATTAGAGTATCCAAGTGTCTAAATTGGTACATGTGTCAGACACATGTCCCACAACCTTACCCTGATTATATTCGGTGGACACGCCACACCGGGTGCTCTGGGGGAAATAAAAAAAAGTCCACGTAACACTAATTGTAATGGACACACATTTCAAAACATAGTTAAGTTGAACTTGAATAACTTTATGATATCGGATGGCTAATTGCTAGCTTAGATATGGGTGAAACTTCAAATTACTTTGTTACTTCTGATATATAAATATATTAGGTGAAATATCACATAGTTGCTCCTATAAATTAAAAATGTCTTGGTATTATAAACATAAATGTTTAGTCTGCATGAACTTAGAATTAGTTTGTTACATCTGTAAATCGTAAGCATCCTACCATAAATGAATATTCCAAATTTCTCAGATTTTGTTAACAATCCTGTATGCTATCAGAGTGATATAAATGGAAAACCGTGACAATACACAAGCTTCATCGCATGAGCAAGCCACAATAGAAGCGAAACGGCTCAAGTTATTTCTCTTTCTATAAAATTGCTAAGAAGTGAGAATGGATAACTGGCGAACATGATATATTTAACTAGACAACCAAACAACAGAACAGGAAAAATGTACAGCAATATAAAACCTTTTCTTGTATACAGCCGAACAAAAAGTCTCTGGCTATCATCTGAAAGTGAAGTTAAAGTTTCTGTCAACAGAAAACGTATTAACATCATCGTAAGTTGATAATTTGTTAGAAAGATCATAAATAATGACATCAACTAAAGAAACCAGTACCCAAGAAAATCTTTTCATCATAGCTGAAAAGATGAGGATAGCTCCTTAAAACCTCTTGTATCAACAAAGAAAAGTTCTGCTGATATTTTGCCATGCTCGGTGGATGAGACTTTGCAGATTCAGCTACATGGAAAGCATTTTTCCACAAAGATTTAACAACCTGAATACCGTCATATTCCTTTTCACCAAAATATATCTCATTTTGACATATGATTTGAATTGGGACAACATCAAGAGAATGTTTTGGAACGGAAGTTATGCAGCCCTGCAAGGCAAACACAAGGTAAATATCATGAACAAAAAATCTAGTGATCCAAAAAAATAACAAAAATCTAATAATGTCTGGTTCTCGGTTTTTCATCATAATGAATACTATATATGACATTTTGAGCTGGATTTACAATTAGAAAATAGATTTTCACTTGAACTTGATTATTAGAACTTAACAAGGTGTAGGTATGTAATGCCCAGGCCCCACATTGCACGTTGTCCGCTTTAAGCTAGGCCCACAAGTCTTTTTAACACATTATTGTACAATAATGGTAAAAAACTATCACTCACAAGGAAATTTCACACACTCCACCTAGCAATGTGCAACAAAGTACATGGACCTGGTACCTTCACCTCAACTCATCCATCTTGGCCCCAAGCCTCATGAGTCTTGGCTCTTAGATCTTGGATCACCACAACCCACCCCCTTTAGGGCCACACGTCCTCATGTAGGACCTGCCCCACATTTTTGGGTGATGCTAGCTCTAAAACCATTTTTACCGCCTTGGCCCAACATCATATAATATTGTCCACTTCAAGCTAGGGCAGTATAGCTTTAAAACACATTGTGCAATGAAAGTCCAAAGCCCAACACTTCACACACTTCACCAAGCAATGTGAGACAAAGTACATAGACTTGGCACCTTTGCCCTCATCCATCTTGGCCCAAAGTCTAAGGAGTCTTGGCTCTTGAATCTTGGGTCACCACAAGATATGCCAATTTTGGAACATGTGCAGCTTGCAGAAATGTGCACTTACTAACTATTTTTGAAAAATAAAAATAAAAAACAACAATGGCTCCTGTATTCAGAAGCCTTAAGAAATCCCTATGATTAGACCTCATATTTATGGATTTCAATGAATAAATACAACTTCAGACATCACCCAAAAAAAAAAAAAAGTGAGTAAATAGAAAACCTTGTCCAAACAACCTGTCTGCGTAAAATTTTTGATGTTCCATAAAGCTAACAAATGAGAAAAATAAATAAATTTGAGATTAAGAATAACTTCTGAGATTTTGATCAATAAAAATGAGAAAACTGAGTTTTACAGAAAAGCTACAGACCTGTGGGAAAATAATGCAACCATAAAATAGGTACACACAAATTTTAGCATGTCATAGTTTCCTTCAGAAGTGATGTTGACCATACAGTTGTGACTCACACACATATATAAAAGAATTTGTTACACTCAGTTGTTCAGGAAAAAAATATAACTAGTGTAGCTTCAAGTGGGATAGAACCCTAATGCATCTTGGTATTGTAGAAAAGATGTCTGGAAACAACCAAATTAAGTAAAAGTTCGTGTGAGGCAAACAACATTCAAATGAAAACACACACACACACACACACACAAAGGAGGAGAGAAAAAGTGTGAGTCAGATTTATTTTATCCAGAAGATGACCATGTAAAAACATTCTATTTTCTTTCTGATTTTCTTGAAATCATGTGTATTCTTTGATTGAAAACACTCATAACCACTTAAGGAGCTTGTCTTTTCCTTAGCATCTTCTTCACTCTCCAGCTACCTTATTTATCATAAACACATGGATGCAATTCTAGCTGTGTAGCTATGGATTGCTTTTACATAAGCAATCATAGGTACCTTTTTTTTTCAATGTATTCACTAATCTAGTCATACAAAGTCATTTTATTTCTCTACTAAATGATACAGGATCTAACTTTTCAATTTAAGTTTTTCAGTTCACGGACTACAATTTCTTGATGCCATGTATCATAGCATCTAGCTCAGGCATGTCTCATACACAATGGGCTTTCCATTTTTTTTTTTCGCATTACATCCCATGTAACTATATTGACCCTAAAAAGAATTAATAGAACTTCATATACTACATCTTGCAGCAACAAACAATGTTAAAAGAACAATAGGGATACGGCTCAAAATGATAACAGAACGTCCTTACAAGATAACAAGGTGGGAGAGCGATGAAAGCATAATCTAAATAAAAAAATATGCAGCAAATCAATGACTAATATTAATTCCGTTGAAATAGTTACAATACCTCAAAACTCAAGCAGTAGTTATCCATTAAAGGAGACAGATATTGAGCCAACTGTCGAGGGAGAAAACCAAGTACTTTAAAGCATCCAGAATCCGCAGAAAGAACCTGACTCAAAAGGACCATGCAATGTTTTTAAGGTGAATAAATCTACAAAACTTAGTCAAGTGGATGGCAAAGCCAAAGAGATGGAACCTTGATAGCATTGCAATCCTTAATATTATCAGGATCCCTCAAAAGTGTGATACTTTTCCCACGATTTAACTCTGCATCATCACTGAATTTACGGCCAACAATGAAAGTTTCGAGGACCCTCCCAGATATGTCATCCATAGTTTCAGCCATTTCATATTTGGGCATCTCATTCTTGGGAAGCAATGATGGCAAACCAACCCTGTGGTTGATAACGTCACCATTGATCAGGTTTTCGACTGAACCATCACTGCACAAAATAGACTCTGAATTTAAGAGTGATTTGCACTGTATACTGGCTTTTTCATCACCATCAACAAAGCCATCCAATTTGTGAATGGTATCACATAATATGTTATCAGGACCCTTCTGAACAACATTAGCCCCTGCATGATCTGAATCACTGGAGTGAGTTTTAACTTTTGATTGTAAGCAGAAGTTTAACTGAAGAAGTGTGCGCTGCTTCAATTTACGTTTGGTTCCTCTTGCTAGGCATGTGTCTGAAACCATAGGTCGAAAACCATAAGAAAGAATCCATAAGACTCTAGTCAAAATAAAAAGGAAACACAATACAAACTTAGAAGCTTGGGAATGAAAACACTTTAATTATGAGCTACTTATTATGTTGCAAGAAAAGGTTAGGCTTGCCATCAATAAGATGAAATCACAGTAGAGCATCAATATAGAATAGATATTTTTATTGCAAGAATTAAATAACATTTTAGTGAGAATGCAAAGGAGTTGCTTACTCTTAGCTTTGCACTAGATCCTAGAGATATGTGCAAATCCTTCAAAATTGAACATATTTCCAGGATTTTAGACAAATTTTACCCTCTAGAGTTCACAGAGCTGGAGGAAGAGGATTTGAGAGGGCAACTAAGACATTATGAGGGTAAGATATGAAAAACTTAAGGTTTTTGGAATTGCCAACTATTTCTAAATGGTGTTTGTGGTTGGTCAAAACAAGAAAATGAAAGATCTACTTACTTTACATGTTGGTTAGACTTGTGCTTACACTTCAAGTTTCTACAAAGTAGGTGTTTGGGAAGTGAGTTTTTATGTAGGTTTTTTACTTGTAGGATATTATTGGAGAAAAATTTTTTTGTGTTTGAGAAGATAGTTGGGTTTTTTTGTGGTTGGATGTGATGTTTATGAGAGAAAAAGTGAAATGATTATGGAGTTGGATGTGATATTTTGTTTGGATGTGTTTTTTTTTATTTTGCAAAAAGTTTGTCTTTTTGTGAAAAAATCAAAAAAAAAAAAAACCCAAGTTCAAGACTTCCCAAACACCACCAAAGATTACAAATATGCATGTTCAGCTATGAATGTTGCTAAACTAAAATATAAAACAAGATAAAAGTTAAGTTTCTCACAAATACTTTGATTGAAAAGGAAAGTTGTTCAAAAGTTTGGTACAGCTTCATAAATGGATTCTATGACATGAATAGTCATCGAGTACCACTTTGATTGATAAATCACTGGATATGGGTTACAAAAATAATTTTTTTTGGTGCTATTTTATGACCTAAATTAAGACCACATGGATTTGCTATAACTTATATGAGCTACTTATAGTTTTTTTTTTGCCAGACTACTTGGTAGTGCTTCTGCTTACCGCCTATTAAGCAGAAATAGCTCAAATAAGCTTTAAAAAAAAAAAAATGATTATCTAGAAGTTGGAAAAGCGTTATGTCCTAAATTAAGACCGCGTGGATTTGGTGTAGCTTATATGAGCTACTTACAATTTTTTTTTTTGGGGTAGTTTGTGTCGGGCCATTTGGTACTGCTTCTGCTTGCCACTTACTAAGCAAAAATAGCTCACGCGCGCACACGAGCAAAAAAAAAAAAAAAGCCCACTAATTATCTAGAAGTTGGAAAAAGGGTATTAGTTGTATTATTAGTTGAAATTTTTTAATAAACATGTTCTCGGCCCCCAAATGAAATCCTGGTTTCATCCCTGCCTGGTATAGCTGCATATATGCCCGCTTGTTCATCTCAATAGACAGACTATACAATCACTGAGAGCATACTTTCCAATCAAGACCACTAGCTCTTAATTACTACTAATACAATGATATCTTAAAAAAAAACATTAGCAAATAACAACTAAAACATGACATCCACTACAGCAACATACCTAATGAATCATATTTATTGAAAAACAAACATCAGAAGTAGATATACAAACCCAAATGAGAATTAATCATGTAATCTTCTCCGCAAACTGTGTTACCACAAACAGGACAAGTAACCCAATCACGAGGAGCGCACATCTCAACCACAGTTTTATTATCACTTCCACCATCCAAACCTTGCTCTGATGATCCTTCTCCACTGAAAGTCATATTCCCACCATTTTTACCTTCGCAGAGATTCAAAAAGCCCTAGAAAATCAAAGAACAACACCATCAATGATTAGAAAATCACAAAACACCTAAATTGATTGTTGCTTTTTTTTTTTTTTTTACATATATATACATATATATGTATACATCATTAGAGAGAGAGAGAGAGAGAGAGAGAGAGAGAGTGCCTGGAGGGGGGTGGAGAGAAGAGATTGACAGTTGGGGAGGAACCTCCGGCGCTTGCCGATTAATCGGATCAAGCTTTCTCGTCCGGTTAACATTGATGCCCTAATCTCTGCCGCAGACTTTTCTTGCTTCGCAAAACGTTTATGGATTTAGGTAATGTGTATATATATATACTGTGAATGTTTTGCATATAATAATGAGGACGATGAATGTGTCTTCCCGCCAATTGGAAATGTATTTGGTGTGTGCACCATCAATGTATGATTTTTTGTCAACCGATCCTCACCATGCGATGCTCTGGATTAGGTTTCTCACGATATCGTATTGACTGACTTCTTGGTCAAGTTTGAGTAAAAACTTGATAGGATAGGATGCATTTTAATGGTAAATTTAAATTTTTTATTAAATTAAGGCTTGGGAATAAGTTATTTTAATAATTTTTTGACTTTTTATGAAAAGATGTGCAGAAAAGTAGAGAGGTGATGTGATGTGTTTTAGTTGACTTTTTGACTATTTTAGTCACTTCCCAAACATAGCTTAACTGGTCATTTTGTCCAGAGGAAATTCTTATTAAATTTTTTTATAAAATTCTTAATTTATCTCAAAAAGTTGTCCACCAACAGACCTGCAAAATTTGATAAAAAAGATAAAAATTCTCTTAATTTAATAAAAATATAGCTCATCTTTCATTTCATATTGATTTAATAAAATGATTATAATACCCTTTTAACTAATTTTTCATTAAATTTAAATTCGATAAAAAATTAGAAGTGGCCTTACTCCGGCGTAGATTGGTGAGCACCTACATTAAAAATTAATAATTAATAATTAAAAGTAAAATTTCGTTAACTTCTTAGAAATTTTTTTGTAATTTATTTAAACTATTTTTATATATATAAGTATTTTGTTTTTTTCCTTGGTTAAGTGACACATTCTAAAAATTTATTTTTCTCTAAAAAAGTCATATCAACATGTTTATTTTTTATTTACATATAAAGTTTTACACAAATTTAATTTCAATTATAATAATCAATTTTATATGGAATCTATCTTATTGATGTAATAATATTAATTTTTATTTAACATGAAATTATTTATATTTAATTTAAAATTTATATACCTATATACATGTGGGAGCCGAATATCAGTACATGCAGGGAAGCCGAATACGTTTGAATATAATCAGGATATATATTATATTCGGTTTCGTCTTGTATGATCTCGAAGCCGAATAGACTAATCGGTCATAAAACTAGTTGAACAAAAAGTCGAGTGGGAATTGGCATACGACAGAAGGGGCTGAATGAGCAATCACGCGATGGATTAAGAGTGGGTCCGACCCTAGGGCCCAAAGGCGAATATAAATAGAGGAACATCAACCAAAGAAAAGTATGTGAGAACAGACCCAAGAAACTTAAGACTCAAGTAAACAAGAGACCTATACTAACTTGTCCGTCGGAGTGCTAATTTTGGCACCTCCAACAGGAGAGTTAATCCCTTTTTCAGGTAGCGATCAGACGATCAGGGACGTCCTTCAGGATCCAAGAGTATTTCCAAACCTACCTCTCCACAATACAATATGTGTTAACAATTCAAAAAGAATATTAAAGGAAAAAAAATCAATACTCTACATATTTAATGTTTTTTTTCCTTAATCCAATCACAACATATTTATGTTTAATCTTTTAAATAAATTTGTGTAGTTCTATTTCTACATATTTTTATTTTTACATAAATATAAAAATTAAAATTAAATTAAATAATTAGAATCACTTTTAATTTTATATTACTAATTATCTTTCTAATTTAACTATTATTTTTATGAGTGTTTATTTTATTATCTTACAATTTAATATATATCACATAAAATCATTATATTATAATTACACTTTTACAATACAATAGAACGAAAATTATCAAAATAAATAAATTAATTAACTAAATTTATTATATATAAGTATTCTAGTAACATTTTATAGAGCAATAAGGCTAAGATTATTAAAATAAATAATTAAAATTAAATTTTTATTTTAAAATGAAATTAATATTATTCTTTTGTAACACATATCATAGTATAAAATATCATTACATTAGTTAAAATTAACTCCATTGCAATTTTGTATCAATATTCTAGAAGTTATTTACATACACGTGTAGCGTCCAAATTGATATTGATTGATTAAAACAATAAAACTCAATACTTTTTTTTGTTAAGTTTTTAGAAAATAGATAATAATTACATGGCACAATATAACTAAAATTATCAAAATCAACAAATAATTTAACTAAATTAGTGTATATATAAATATTTAAGTAACACTTTTATAGAACGATAAAGTCAAGATTATTAAAATAAATAATTTAAATTTAAATTTTATTTTAAATTAATAGAACACTCGGTCCAAAAGTCCAATTTTAAATTTTCTTTACTTAAAAATCCATCGTCTAAAATACTTTGTCTATAAGGGTAAGGTCCTGCAAAATGATCAAACTACCCAGGTATATAATATATAATTTACCAAACCCTAAGCTAACCAAACTCTCTCTCTCTCTCTCTCTCATCTACCGTTGTTACCTCAATCTACCATCACCGTCAGCCACCACCTGTCACCGCGTGCTTCTTTCACTGTCTCATGTCGCCGATCTCCCTCATTTCTCTCCATCTCTCTCTTTTCTTTCATCTTTTCTCTCAGAACCCTAGCACCATCTTTGACGGAAATCGACAGCACCAGCGCGGTGCCATGAGCAGCAACGACCAGCGAACATTGAAATACAAACACCACTATGAAACCTTAGCCAACACCTCTGTCGCTCCCTTTCTTCTCTCACTGACGTGTTCCCCTCTCTCTCTCTCACACACACACACACACACTCTCTCTCTCTCTCTCCGATCAGATTGTTGTTCATTCATATGTTCGGGAGTTCAGTACCCAAAAAAATATGAGCAGTTTTTATCACTTTTGCTGTGTTTTTCATGAAATTTTCCTTGCAAGGCCAATCTTCTCCGAGCTGAAAACACCATCAAAGCTATGTACCTCCTCTAAACTTACATTGTTGTACTCCTCTCGTCTCATGAAATTGTGGTTGTCGAAAAAACTTTTACTTATTGCCATTGCCGGAGAAGCATGTATAATCTAATGGTTGCCACTGTTGCCGTCGAAATATCACCGTTGGAGGGTTCTCAAGCTTTTGAGGGTGGGATTTAGGGAAGATGGATGAGTGATGATGGAGGTGGATGCTCTCATAAACCCTATCTCATGATTTAGTGGATGTGTAGGCTTGTGAGATGGGGTGTCCTAAAATGATTGATGTCCTCTTTAATAATTTAATTTAAGATTATTATTATAATAAAAAAAAGTGTGAAGCCCCAATAAATCCTAAATAGTGATATTATGAACTATTTGTCTCTCTCTTTTTTCTTATGGACCCAAAGGTCCCATCCTAGTGTAAATGACATAAACGGGCAAGCATAAATACGTACGTGTAATTTGGTGAGTGTCAAATGTGAGTTCTCTCATGAAATTGAAATTACTATTGTGGACTTTCTTATAATGTTGCAATTCATACTATAGGGTTTTATGCTTTTTCCCTCATTCATGAAGGAATTCTATGCTATAAACATGAAAATATTCTTAAGCCACTGGTATGTTGGTCAATTTTGTGTGTGAGACTAGTGTAATTAGTGTGATTGTACAAATTGGGTTTGGGATGTTAGTTTTCATGATTTTTCTTGATTTGAATCTCACAAAATGTCTCACTCAACGTTTATGAGAAGGTAATGGAGGAGACAAATATTGAATCGACCGCAGTAGTGGAATTATTAAAAAAGTAATCATATTTTGATGGTTGAAAGTGTTTGAATTCCATAAGGTCTTTGGTTGTTCGATAGATATATGTTATTATGTGATGTTTAATAAATTTAGGAGGATATTTTCAGAATAAAAAAATGTAGAAAATATACGTGCTCTTCAGACTTTTAAAATATTAGTAGATAACACCATAGTTGCTGGTTAATAAGTGTGACCTAGATCTACATGCAAAGGTTTGTAGCCAATGAATGATCTTTATAACATGAATTTTTTATAGAATGGTCATACAGGGTCAGGTTCAGATTTGTTCTTTATGGTTAGTGAGATTATCTTCTATGCACTAATTTTGTTTGATGTTCTAATGGGTACAAGTTGCTATGTTGATTGTGTTCAAATCATTTGTAATCACATGCTCTTTAGAAAGATATCTTAAAAAAAATATTTGCATTACCAATCATTATGCCTTTTTTCAATCTCATGGGAACAAAAAAATACTGTGTTTAGTTGGAAGATTTGGGAAGGAATTTAGAAAGAGAAAGGGAAATGGTGTGTGAAATTAGGTAAAATGTAGGTATATTTTATTCACATTTCACCTAACTTTTCTATTTCTCTTTCTAAATCATTTTCCAAATCCCTTAACCAAACAAAACGTAAGGAGTCGATGGTTTCAGTCTTCTAGAAATATGCAAAACCTTAAACCCTCGTATTCATCAAAACAGCTTCCTCTCTTAAGCAACTTTACTGAACCATACCATATTCTAAATCCAGGCTATATTGCTCGAGAAGTCGGCCCATAATCACTGTGGAGTCTACTAGTGTGTGTTTTGTGGTATATGGTTTACCTATACTGTTCAAATTTTATTGCGTCTCGAACAATATATTTCTTTAGAGTAGTGCTATTTGGGCCGAACAATGAGACTGGCAGAGTAAGCCGAAATACATATCTATCCAGAAGCTACTATATGTGGCTTATTGGTATAGCCTTTCCCTTTCTACATCAAATGGTCCAAGCTCTCTTACAGACAAAATCTCAGTAGTGTTACTGTTGTTAAGCCTCTTTATCATGGTTAATTTGTTCTCTCTCGCTCATACACAAGAAATCATAGTGGATGTGGGACTAAGGAATTCAATGAGAACCTGAATATTGCATACACAAGAAATCATAGTGGATATAGGACTATGGAAATCAAAGTGAAAGCGAATATTGTTGTGTTGGGTTGAGTTTCCATCGTATGTGGAGGATAGCCCAAAATATTTAGTGAAACCCATGTGAGTCCCAAAGCCCACATGGAGAGGTTATGTTTTTTGAAATGTTTTGGCCCATATGTTCTGGCCTATGAGTAGTATTACAAATCCTTCCTCTGTAACTTAGAGAGAGATGTAGCAACCACTAAAACAAAGAGGAAAGGAGAGGCCAAGGGTTTGGAGAATTCTGTCCAGTTTTGATCAAGCTGTCCAATTAACAAGCATTCGTGGTCCGATTAAGCTAAAATTTGGTAAGCGAGTTGACAACTCAAGATTCTGAATTCTGGATGGTGGAAATTAGATTTGGAGTATTCTACTGCTGGTTTTCGGCCCGTGAACAGTACCTGTTTTGGTGAGATCTTTCCTAAACTTTGTATATAGATCTTTGGTTGCCAAGAAAACTTATCTGTAAGTTTCTCTTGATTGTTTGCCTCTAGTTCTATCTGGAGAGAACTCTTATATCCCATTATTTCTTGATAGTGGAGATATTTGGTGGACTATGGTCCCGTGATTTTTCCTTTCCACATCGGGAAGGTTGTCCACATTAAAAATTGTTATCGTCTTGTTGTGTGATTGTTGGATCATTATTTTCAGATTATTTTTCAGAATATATTGTGTTCTATTAAATTGTTTCCTGATAGGTTCACACAAAGAGGGAGAATAAACTACTTCCGCTATTTTTGTGCTGGATTCGGATATTTTGAATTGGCCCTCTGTTTGTTTTCTCCCAACATAGTGGTATTAGAGCTTGGTTCATATTGCTGTGTATCTTGTGTTGAATAATGGAAGCAAATTTGAGTAGAATGGTTACTTTGAATGGTTCTAATTATCACACATGGAGAGGAAAAATGGAAGACCTCCTTTACGTGAAGCAATTTCATCTATCGATATTTGTTACTGAAAAACCAGAAAATAAATCTGATGAAGAATGGACATTACTACATCGACAAGTGTGTGGGTACATTAGGCAATGGGTGGATGATAATGTTTTGAATCATATTAGTGGAAAGACACATGCCCGTACACTCTGGAACAAACTTGAACAATTGTATGCTCGGAAGACTAGAAACAATAAAGTGTTTCTAATAAAGCAATTGATGACTTTGAGATACCAAGATGGAACCCCATTGACAGATCACTTGAACACTTTTCAAGGAGTAATTAATCAGTTGGCTAGAATGGGTATCAAGTTCGATGATGAGATACAGGGGTTGTGCTTGCTTGGTACATTGCTGGACTCTTGGGAGACATTCAGAATGTCATTATCTAACTCGGCTCTAGATGGTGTAATCAATATGGATCTGGCTAAGAGTAGTATTTTAAATGAAGAGATGAGGAGGAAATCACAGGGATCTTCTTCACAGTCAGAGGTTTTGGTTACAGAAATGAGGGGGAGAAACAAGAGCAGAGATCCGAAGAATAGAGATAGAGGTAGAAGCAAGTCTAACAAGTTTGCTAATGCTGAGTGTTATCATTGTGGCATGAAAGGGCACATCAAAAAACACTGCAGAAAATTGAAGAGATAGAAAAAAGAGAAAGGGATTAAGCATGATGGAAAGGATAATGATCGAGTTGCCACCGCTACTTCTAAAGACTTCCTCATTGTTTATGATGAAGATGTTATTAACATAGCATGCCAAGAGACCAACTGGGTGGTTGATAGTGGTGCCTCTATTCAAGCTATATCTCAAAAAGATTTCTTCACATCCTACATACCTAGTGACTTTGGTTCGGTAAAGATGGGCAATGATGGATTGGCCAAAATCATTAGTGTTGAAGACGTGCACTTGGAGATGAATAATGGCACGATGTTGGTTCTTAGAGATGTAAAGCATATTCCTGATATCCGTATGAATTTGATTTCTATAGGTAAAATTGATGATAAGGGGTATTGCAACACCTTCAGTGATGGTCAGTGGAAACTCACTAGGCGTGCTGTGGTTGTGGCTCGAGTCAAGAAGTATTCTACTTTGTACATAATGCAGGCAAGGCTCCCCAAAGAAGTTATTAATGTAGTGGATGATGAGCCTACAGTGGAATTGTAGCATAAAAGGCTTGCCCACATGAGTGAGAAAGCCCTGGCAACATTGGCTAAAATGAATCTTCTGTCTGGAATAAAGAATGCACTTTTGACAAGGTGTACTCATTGTGTGGTAGGAAAGCAGAATAGAGTTTCCTTCAAGAGTTCTCCCCCTTCAAGAAAACCAAATATACTTGATTTGGTATATTCAAATATTTATGGTCCTATAAAGACAAGAACACTTTGTGGCTCCCGTTACTTTGTGACCTTCATAGATGATCATTCAAGGAAGTTGTGGGTCTACACTTTAAAAAGCAAAGATCAAGTGTCGGAAACTTTTAAACAGTTCCAAGCCTTAGTTGAGAGACAGTCTGGGAAAAAGCTCAGGTGTATCAGAATAGATAATAGGGGAGAGTATTGCGGTCCCTTTGATGATTATTGCAGACAACAGAGTATTCGACATCAAAAGACACCCCCGAAGACTCCTCAGTTGAGTGGTTTAGTTAAGAGGATGAACAGGACACTGGTTGAAAGAGTTAGATGCTTGCTTTGACAGGCACGGTTGTCAAGGTCCTTTTGGGGTGAGGCTTTGAGCACAGTTGTACATGTCCTTAATCTCACACCATGTGTTCCTCTTCAGTTCAATGTACCAGATAGAGTTTAGACTGGCAAGGATGTTTCCTATGATCACTCGAGTGTCTTTGGATGTAAAGCATTTGTTCATATTCCCAAAGATGAGAGGTCTAAGCTTAATGTGAAGACTCGACAGTAGGGCTGAGCAAGGAATCCGTGAAATCCGTAATCTGATCCAGTCCAGTCCAATCCGGTAGGTTTGGATTGGTTTTTTGAATCCATGGTTCGGTTCCAAATTGAAGAATTAAAAATCCGTAGTCCACGGATTGGCTCCGGATTGGACCCCACGATTTCGGATTGGAACCGATCCAGACCATATATAAATAATCTATATTTTTATTATACATCCTCCTCCATAGTATCCTCTCTTATTCCATATAAAACCTAAACTTAAACCTAAACCCGCATAATATCTTCTTTTATTACTTTTGTTTGTTAGTTTTTAGTTTTAATTTGTAATGGTCTAAATACTTATGGTAAAACTAATTTTCTTATGGTTGTTTAAATTCTAAAACAGTATGTCGCTATTTTAGAAAGACATGTTACTATTGTGAAACAAATATAGCGCTATGTCTATATTTTTATGAAATTAAAGTGTTATATATATATTTTTTGTTATTTAATTATGTGAATCCGTGGTCCTAAACCGATCCAATCTGTGTTTAAATGGATTGGTTCAGATTGGTTCCATGATTTAAACGGATTGGATTGGTTCCAATTTTTCAGAAACCGTAGATAACGGATTGGTCCTGGTTTTATCCCAATCCGGTCCAATCCGGACCATGCTCACCCCTACCCGACAGTGCATTTTTCTAGGCTATGGCCTAGATGAGTTTGGCTACAGGTTATATGATCCAGTTGGCAAGAAACTAGTGAGAAGCCGAGATGTTATGTTTATTGAAGATCAAACTATACAAGATATTGAGAAAGCAAAGAACACAATGTCCTGGCATAGTGATGGTCTAGTTGACTTGGATCCAGTTCCTCTGACAGATTTGCTTACACATGTTGAACATGATGTTCAACAAGGTTTAGGTGATACAAATGACCCCTTACAGGCTAAGATAGGTGATGAGACTCTTGAGCAGTTGGCAACACCAGAAATACCACCAGATGTTCCAACCAAGAGGTTTGCTAGAGACCGACATCCTTTCATTTGGTATTTTGCAGATGACTATGTGTTAATGGCTGACGAGGGAGAGCCCGAGTGTTATGCAGAAGCCATGGAAAGTGACCATAAGCTAGAGTGGGCTAATGCGATGCAAGATGAGATGCAATCATTGCATGACAATCACACTTTTGAGTTGGTGAAGTTGCCTAAGGGCAAAAGAACTTTAAAGAACAAGTGGGTGTACAGAGTGAAACATGATGAACTCACTTCACAACCACGATACAAAGCTAGACTAGTTGTTAAAGGGTTCAGTTAGAGAAAAGGCATTGATTTTGATGAGATCTTCTCACCAGTTGTAAAAAATGTCTTCTATTCGTGTGGTTCTTGGCTTAGCCGTTAGTCTAGACTTAGAGATTAACCAAATGGATGTGAAAACTGCCTTCTTTCATGGTGACTTGGAGGAAGATATTTACATGGAACAACCAGAGGGTTTCAGAGTGAAAAGAAAAGAGGATTATGTGTGTTAGCTAAAGAAAAGTCTTTATGGTCTGAAGTAGGCACCCAGGCAATGGTATAAGAAGTTTGAGTTAGTTATGGGGGAGCAAGGCAAGATGAAAACTACTTCTGACCATTATGTATTTGTGCAGAAATTCTCTGATGATGATTTTATTATTCTACTGCTCTATGTTGATGACATGTTGATTGTTGGCAGGAATCCTTCAAGAATTGACAAATTGAAGAAGCAACTAAGCAAGTTCTTTGCCATGAAAGACTTGGGGCCAACAAAGCAAATTATTGGTATTCGAATCTATCGAGACAGAAAAGAAAAGAAGTTATACATGTCACAAGGGTAGTACATTAAAAAAGTGCTTGAAAGATTCAACATGAACAATGCTAAAGTGGTTAGCTCACCTCTTGCTACTCATTTTAAGTTAAGCACTAATCAAAGTCCTTCTACAAATAAAGAGAAGAAAGATATGGAAAGAGTTCCATATGCCTCAGCTGTATGAAGCTTAATGTATGTAATGGTTTGCACAAGGCTAGATATAGCTTACTCAGTTGGTTTAGTTAGCCAATTTCTTTCAAATCCAGGAAGACAGCATTGGAATGCAGTAAAGTGGATAATGAGATATCTTAGAGGCACTTTCAAGTTGACACCCAGTTTTGGAAGTGGAAAACCAATTTTAGTTGGCTACACTGATGCAGATATGACAGGAGATGTGAACACCCGTAAGTCTACTTCGGGTTATTTGATCACTTTCTTAGGTAGAGCTGTTTCTTGGCAATTGAGGTTGCAAAAATGTGTTGCACTCTCTACAACAGAGATAGAGTTTATTGCGGCAACGGAAGCTTGTAAAGAGTTGCTATAGATGAAAAGGTTCTTGACGGAGCTTAGTTTCAAACAATAACAATATGTGTTGTTTTGTGATAACCAAAGTGCTATTCACTTGGCAAAGAACTCTACATTCCATTCGAGATCGAAGCACATCGACGTGAGGTACCATTAGATAAGAGAAATTCTTAATCATAAGTTATTAGAACTTGAAAAAATTCATACTGATGATAATGGTACTGATATGCTAACAAAAGCTTTGGTAAGGGAGAAGCTTGAGATGTGTTGCTCGATTGTCGAGATAGAGAATCCCTCCACTTAGTCGGAAAGGGGGAGATTTGTTGGGTTGGGTTTCTTTCCTATGTGGAGGATGGCCCAAAGTATTTAGTAAAACCCCTGTGAGTTCCAAAGCCCACATAGAGAGGTTATGTTTTTTGAAATGTTCTGGCCCATATGTTTTGGCCCATGAGTAATATTACAAACCCTTTCTCTGTAACTTAGAGAGAGATGTAGCAGCCACTAAAACAAAGAGGAAACGAGAGACCAAGGGTTTTGGAGAAATTTTGTCCAATTTTGATCAAGCTGTCCGATTGACAAGCATTCGTGGTCCGATTGAGCTAAAATTTGGTAGGCGAGTTCACAACTCAAGACTCTGAATTCTGGACGGTGGAGATCAAATTTGGAGTATTCTACTGCTGGTTTTTGGCCCGTGAACAGTACCTATTTTGGTAAGATCTTTCCTAAACTTTGTATCTAGATCTTTGGTTGCCAATAAAACTTATTTGTAAGTTGCTCTTGATTGTTTGACTCTAGTTCTATCTGGAGAGAACTCTTGTATACCTATTATTTGTTGACAGTGGAGATATTTGGTGGACTACGGTCCCGTGGTTTTTCATTTCCACATCGCGAAGGTTTTCCTCGCTAAAAATTGTTGTCACCTTGTTGTGTGATTGTTGGATCATTATTTTCATATTATTTTTCAGAATATATTGTGTTCTTTTAAATTGTTTCCTAATAGGTTCACACAAAGAGGGCCAATTCAAAATATCCGAATCCAGCACAAAAATAGCAAAAGTAGTTTATTCTTCCTCTTTGTGTGAACCTATTAGGAAACAATTTAATAGAGCACAATATATTCTGAAACATAATTTGAAAATAATGATCCAACAATTACACAACAAGGCGACAACAATTTTTAACGTCGAAAACCTTTCCAATGTGGAAAGGAAAAACCACGGGACCGTAGTCCACCAAATATCTCCACTATCAACAAATAATGGGTATACAAGAGTTCTCTCCAGATAGACTAGAGGCAAATAATCAAGAGCAACTTACAAATAAGTTTTCTGGCAACCAAAGATCTAGATATAAAGTTTAGGAAAGATCTCACCAAAACAGGTACTGTTCACAGGCCAAAAACCAGCAGTAGAATACTCCAAATCTAATCTCCACCGTCCAGAATTCAGAGTCTTGAGTTGTGAACTCGCCTACCAAATTTTAGCTCAATTGGACCACGAATGCTTATCAATCAGACAGCTTGACCAAAGCTGGACAAAATTTCTCCAAAACCCTTGGCCTCTCATTTCCTCTCTATTTTAGTGGCTGCTACATCTGTCTCTAAGTTACAGAGAAAGGGTTTGTAATACTACTCATGGGCCAGAACATATGGACCAAAACATTTCAAAAAACATAACCTCTTGGAACTCACATGGGTTTTACTAAATATTTTGGGCCATCCTCCACATACGAGGGAAACCCAATCCAACATGCTGGCGTTATTAAAGATGGGTTCAAAAGAGAGTTGTCAAGTCAGACAAGGGATGGGGAGGGGTGTCCTAGTTAGGTAAGTTGATGGGGGTTGGTATGTAGTTTGGAGAGGGATTAAAGAGGGAGTCAACGTAGAAGGTTCTGGAACTTGTGTTGTTGTTGGACTTTGTCTCTGCTGGTGCCTAAAATCTTTGTAAAATGTACAGGGGCTTTTGTTAAACGTTAGGTAGGGAAAGAGACAATAGCAATGAACAAAATACCACAAGAAACCATTTTCATGTCTGCTTTCTAGACAGAGAAACAATGTTCTAGAGAAGATATAAGAAAGAGTCAGGGGGAGAGATAGAGTTACAATGAGAAAGTTATTAAATAATAAAGGGTAGTTTTGTAATATCAACTGTTGCCACGTTGGTCGGTCTTTGCAGTTGACCTTTACTGTGGGCTTATATATCATTTTCCATATCTTTAGTTCCAAATTTTCTAACTTCTACATGATGTTTAGATGTTAAATTGTTTTTACCATTTTTTCGTATTGGTTGTACTTCTTTTTGTTGTTGTTTCATATATTCATTTCATTTTTGAGACACTTCATCATGATCAAAGGACAATACATGCTTACAAAGTTGCAATATATTATTTGTGGAAGAGGTGTAATGTTTTAACTACTTTTGTTCTACGTATCCTTTGCTTTAGTAAGTGATTTGCCACTTAACTAGAGGCGACTTTGTTTAGTCTTATTATATTTTCTGGTATATTCTTTCATTGGTGTGGAGATTGCACTTAAGAAGATGAAATCAAATAAGGCTTTAAGACCAGATGATATCCCTATTGAAACTTGGAAGTGTTTGGTTAGAAAGGGGTTTGCTTGGTTGACTAGGTTGTTTAGCAAAATTTTGTTGACTAGGAACATGCTAGATGAGTAAAGGAAGAGTATTTTAGTGCCAATCTATAAGAATAAAGGAGATGTCCAGAATTGCAACAACTATAGAGGAATCAAGCTAATGTGTCATATAATGAAAGTGTGGGAAATGGTGATAGAACGCCGATTGTGAGATATAACAGAGGTGTCAAAAAATCAATTTGGGTTTATGCCTGGCAGGTCAACAATGGAAGCTATCTATATTTTGAGGAGAGTAATAGAAAAATATAGAGCAAAGAAAAAAGACATTCATATGGTGTTTATCAACCTTGAGAAAGCATATGATAGAGTGCCTTGGGATATAATATGGTGGGTGTTAGCGAAGAAATGGGTGACAAAAAGTTACATTGATATGATTAGAGACATGTATGAAGGGGTGGTGACCACTATTAGATCGCCTGTTGGAGAGACAAATGAATTTCCTATCACTGTAGGGTTACACCAAGGATCTACCTTAAATCCTTATCTTTTTGCTTTAGTTATGAATGAGTTGACGAGAAATATCCAGGATGATGTGCCATGGTGTATGCTTTTTGCAGACGATATAGTGCTGGTGGATGAGAGTAGAGAAGGAGTTAATACAAAGTTGGAGATTTGAAGAAAAGCTCTTGAATCTAAAGAATTCCGGATAAGTAGAACTAAGACAGAGTACACGGAGTGTAAATTTAGTAACAGTAACAATGAAAGTAGAAGAGAAGTGAAGATTGAGAACCAAGAACTGCCTAAGAGTGAACATTTTCGTTATTTAGGGTCGATTATCACAACAGCAGGGGAGATTGATGTGAATGTGGCCCATAGAATTAAGACGGGATGGTGTAAGTGGAGAAGTGCGTCTGGGGTACTGTGCGATAAACGAATACCCACTAGACTTAAAGGTAAGTTCTATAGAACGGTTATTAGACCAGCGATGTTGTATAAGACGGAGTGTTAGGCTACCAAGAAACAACATGTAGATAAGATAAGTGTGGCTGGGATGAGAATGCTAAGATGGATGTGTGGCAAGACTAGACAAGACAGAATTAGGAATGAGTGTATTCGGGAATGGGTAGGAGTAGCACCGATAGAAGATAAGTTGAGAGAGAATTGATTGAGATGGTTTGGTCATATTCAACGGAGACTAACAGAGGCAGTAGTGAAGAGATGCGATGCTGTAATGGTAGATGGAAGTGTTAGGGGACGGGGTAGGCCTAGATTAACGTTGATCAGCGTTGTAAATAGAGATATGGATCTACTTAATTTGATTAACGAAATGGCCATTGATAGGGCTGCGTGGAGAAGAAGGATTTATGTAGCTGACCTCATTTGATGGGACTTAAGGCTTGGTTTTGGTTTTGGTTATTCTTTCATTGGTATTTGCACATAGACATATAGTTCATTTATTAAATATGCATTCATCATGGCTCTTCAACTATGCTGAACAACTCATTGGCATAGGTAAAATTTATGGTTTACTTTTCAAATTGAGTTTCCTTGGACCTGGAAAGAAACTACGTTAGGGGAATTGGGACTAAACTAAAAGTTGTCCTTTTGGTGATAGAATTCAACCATAAGGTTAGATGTGCTCAAATTGATGATTTATGGATATTCAAAGCTAGAAGTTTTATGTATTTGGAATTGAGTTTTTAGGGGATGTTTGGAAACTGGTTAGTCGAAGATGTGGATGTGGATTTTATGACAGTTTTAATAGTCCAAAACAGAGTATATAGAAATCATCAGAAGATTTTAAGTCTCTCAATGTGAATTCTTATTATCATGATTAATCTTATTCTTAATTTTTTTTTGTTAATTTTTAGACTGTGGTGGTTGATAGAGTCTTTGTTGACCATGATGCTGGTGTTGAGGGCTTGTAGACACCCCATTTTTTACCGACCTTAAGACTCAGACGTCACCGATTGAGCGCTTGGTGATGTTGCATATTGTGCTCGTTCTGAAGTTGCGGAGTCTCGGCCGCGAGCCTTGCCTCCGGACTTCCGGACTCTTTTGTGCCTTGCCTCAGTTTGTGAACCAGGCCCTGTTTTCTCTGTTTTCTCTTCCCGAAGGGAGGGAGAGGTCTCGTTTCCCGTTTGGAGCCCGGTTTCCGGTTTTTCGGAGCCGTCGGCCGTGTGCCTCGGTTCGGGACAGCTTAACTACCTCCGTTTGCTCCGGTTTTTGGCATACACCTTGTTTCCTCCCTTTTGAGGGACACTGTGGCCCGAGAGACCAACTTCGTGGTTGAACGCCACCTCCGGTGCTTAATAGTCAGTTTTCGGGGCCCTGGGCCGCGCGTTTCGGCCCCCGAACCTTCGTTTTGCATCTGTCTTGGTCCATTTTTGGCGGTTTTCATTGTTAGAAAGGTTGTAGGAGGGTGGGAGACTAGCAATTTTTCTGAAAAACCAGTTTTCTTATTTTCTCTCTCCAAAAGCCGATTTTTCTGACAGAAAGCTGGTATTTCTCACTTTTGAGCCACAATTTTTGGCTTTTCATACCACCATTATGATCTACACACCTGGGAGGCCACCAATATGGGTAGGCCGACCAGTAATTGTCCCTGACCCTTTTGAACCCCTCTAAAAAGCTGGTTTTTCTCTCTCCTGGGTCACATTTTCTGGTTTTTGACCCTGCAGCTGTGTTGCCCTCATCTGGGAGGCCACCTTTTTGGGGTGGCCGACTAGCAATTGTTCTTGACCCTTTTGACCCCTGGTCGGCCGACCAGGGGACGTGGCCGACCGGCCACCTTGGCCTTCTGAACCTGGTCGGCCAAGTTTGTCTCTTCTGGTGCCTTCCAGCTGTGCCAGCTATTTTGCACCAGATCCACTGCCCGAGGGTTTGCCCTGGTTTTTGGTCCATTTTAGGTGGTTTTTACCCCCTTTGCTTGGTTTCAAGGTGGTTTGGCCCCTTTGGTCAAGCTTCTTGAGAAAGTTTGACCCTTTTGGGTTAGCTTCTTCAAGAAGCTTGACCCCTTTGGTCAAGCTTCCTTTAGAAGCCTTGAACCCCCCTCTTTAGCTTCTTTAAGAAGTCTCACCCTTCTCCCTCTATAAAACCAACCCTTGAGCTCCATTTGCAAGGGTTAGAAAAACCAACTGGAGTATTTGCATACAATCCTCCATATCTCTCTCATCCAAGCCTCAAAACACCCTTGTTCTTGCACCATTTACACACCAACTCATAGCCTACCACCTCCATCCTCCATTCCAACACCTTGAGGCTGATTTTCAGAGGTTAGGAGCCCATTTTCTTGGACCAAAAGCTGCTGCATTGCTGTGCTACAAGGGTAAGTCCTCTTTTCCCCTTTTCTAGCCTTATTTTGCTTCATCTCTTAGACCCTTTTGCTTACATTTCTAGGCTTCGACCTAAACTGTAAAGTATCTTATTTTGAGCCCCTCTTCAACTTTGTTGAAGGGCTCTTTGCTGTTTGATACCATCTGCTGCCCCTTGTCCTTTATCTCTCTTTTAGGGCTATTTTTGCATCATATTTTAGCCTTACTTGTGAACATTTTCGAGATTTGGTATAAACTGGAAAAAATCTTTTTTTGACCTCCTCTTTAAGTTTTATTGAGGTCACTTTTATGTTTGGAGTCATCTCCTTCCTTGCATGCTTCATTTCCACATGTTTTGAGCCATGCATTTGAGCATTTGCATAAGTCTTGTTTTGGCCTTTTAGCCACTGAAATCCAGTGGATTTTCAGTGGCTTTGATGAGGTTTTGAGCTTTGAAATCATAGAGGGGTGACCCTCTCACCCCTCATTCTCTTTACTAGCATGTTTGGCCTTCCAAATTGAAGTCACTTTTCAGGCTTTATTCTGAGGGTTTTGAGGTCTTCCTTGGCTCTATCCGAGGCCCTCTTGGCCATATTTTATGTCTATGATGCATGTGTAGAGCAATCCATTTCTCAAAGAAGCCTTTCTTTGAATGTTTCCGAGACTGATTCCAGGGCCTATTTGGTGGGTTTTAGGACTGTCATAACCCATTTCCAGAGTTGGTTTGGTCTTGCTAAGTGTCTATCTTGTAGGTGCTTAATAACCCCTTGTATGGCCCTTTAAAGGAACCCATTATTTTTGCATATGTTGGCTGCATTTCAGAAGTTATTTGGGCATATTTTGACATGTTTTATTCACTGATTTTGGCTGGTTTGATGAGTTCTTTTGTGCTTCATATACATGCCATGTAAACCATGCTTGCTAGTCATTATTGCATACTATTTTAGCCCATCATGTTAGCATTTTTTGGCCATGCTTTAAACTGGAAATATGCATGTTTTGGGACTGCCTTGGCTCTGTCTTTGTGCCTCATATTCAAATAATGCTTGCTTTGCATAGCTATAAGTCAATACATGTGCCTAGTTTTGAGTTTCGGGGTTTACTTCATGCATTGGGTGCCATATTTCCATGTTTCGGGACCATTTAGCATCATGTTTCAGTGCTGGAATTTACATGTTCATATGCCATCTCTCATCCTTTGCCATGCCTTGTTAGAGTTGCATGTTGTGTCTTAGGATCGGTCATCGGTTCACGTGCATGTGTGCACACATTTCGGTTATCTCATTTTCATCTTATGGCCACTGATGTGAGTGTGGCTGAGGTCCACTCATATTGGCGTAAGCCCATATTGCATTGTGTATGCCATCTTAGTCCATAGCATTATGTATGTTAGGTTGTATGTTAGAGCATTGTGTATGCCATATTACATCAAGCATTGTGTATGCCATTTCATAGCATTGCGTATGCTAGGTTGTATGTTAGTCGCATTCATGCATGTCATGTATATTGCATTGTGTTCGGGATAGGAGTTAGCCTAAGCACGGGAAACGAGGGATGTTTCGTACTCAAGGTGACGAAACGTGTCTCAATTCCCGGTCGCCGACACTCCGGATTAACCATGATGGAGTCTAGGCCTTGTTGTGTTTATACGTGCATTCATTTCACATTGAGTCGTGCAAATCGACTCCTCGGCCATCATGCATCGAGATGTATGATTGGTGGCACGAGGATCGAGGTATGCATACATATGTGAAAATACTTTGCCATGCCCCTTTCTTGCTCTCTGTTGCAGCAAATCAGAAACCGGCAGTCTTTTGGAGTTTCGTGCAATATTCCGAGCTTAATTGTAAACAGAGGCTAATTGGGGCATCGCAATGGATTTCCGCGCCAAGCAATTCAAGCATGCATCATTCATCATTCGGAACAGAGCTGAGGCGGTCCATAGATTTGCGTGCTAGTTTACTGCTTTCCTAGTTAAATTTGTTAATTAATTAGGGTTTTGTACTTATTTGGACTGTATTATTCATTCGGGACTGTATTATTTATTCGGACCCTCCGAGAGAGGGCAATGTTGTAATAAGTGTGCGTGCGTGTGATGTATGTCTTTCAACTCCACGTCTTTCTCCCTTTTATTTACCAGCTTATGATGGTTAGATTAGGGCATGTTTCAATTAGCATACAGTATGATAGCATGTTTGCATTCATTCATCTGTTTTGCATGCACCGGGCTCGGCGCATCATACTAACTGCATTGTATTTCAATTCCGAGTTGAATACTTGTTACTTGTAGCATTTCACATGCCATTTTTAGAATAGCCGAGCCTGCTATAGTTGCATTTTTGCATGTGTTGCATTAGGCATTTCTGTATAGTTAGGATCATGCATGGATTTCTAACATAGCTTCTGTTTTGGCTTGGAGTACTCAGTAAGTTTTTATGCTTTAGCATCCTTGCATGTGTGTGAGTGACTGCCATGCTAGCATGCTTACCATGTGGCTATATGCATATGTGACATAACTGCCTGAATGCCTGTGGGTGAAGGTTGGGTTATTTGAATTGGGACAATGCATTGAATGCAAGTTTTAAGCCCACTAGATAGTGGAAAAATCATGTTTTCTAAGCCCACCCGAGGGTGGCAAAACCTGCATTTTAAGCCTACTAGCGAGTAGCAAACCGATTTCAAAAACAAACATGAAATGTTTTGTTCCAATTCAGGCGATCCAGTCTATACTTGTATGCTGTGCGCATCACATAGTAAATCTAGGCTAATAACCGGAATAGGAACGCATAATGTTTTCAAAACTAAATATCATGGTTAGTAGAGGCCGATCTTTGATCGGGCGAGCGGGGGTGCTCACGAAGTGACCTTCCCCAATCGTACCCAAGTTCCCGAGCCGAGGCAACTTTGGTGATGACGAACACATGGCCTTAGGCAACGAGTCAGGGTTTCCTAAATCTCCCCAAAATAAAATATTTAGGTGGCGACTCTGTATCTGGCAAAGCAGTCCATGTTTGGCACTTCTTTCTAAAAATCTGTTTTCAAAAACGATTTGCCGGATTTGGACTCTTTGATGATTCATCGGTCTTGCATTGCACTCTGCGAGATTAGATACAGGACCGTGACAATTCGAGTCCGAACTGTAGCATGGGGCCCAAGGGCACGTCTACAGGGGTTAGTGGTGATTTCAGAAATGTTATTATAAAATCTCTAGACTTTTAAAGCAATCAAATTTATATTTTGTCATCGACGTTAATATTTGAAAAACTTATTAAAAATAAATAAATAAACATTTGTAGCTTTATGTGGTTAGTTTTCAAGTGTCATATGTCGTTAGTACTATTTCCATGATTACAAGTGGTTAGTTTTCAAGTGTCAGATGTCGTTAGTACTATTTCCATGATTACAAGCATCTCCAAATGACGTAGTGCCTTCATCACGGTCACTGTCACCGTCACCGTCACCGTCACCGTCACCGTCACCGTCACCATCACCATTGTTCTTATTTATTTTTTCCTTGCTATAAAAGGTCATTCCTCACAACTTATGTATTTTTCAAATATTATAGGATGTCTATGCAATTATCTTGGTTCTTTTTCACCTTCTGCCAGGTATGCTTGTGGGATTCAAGGTGGCGAGTAAGCATGATGAGATCAGAAATCCTGTGGCAAATGTTCTTTGCAAATAGAAATTCAGTCCATGGATTTACTACTCTTGGTTCACTCATATAATTTCCCATTGAATAGTTTAAGTGGCCTCATAGTTATCTTCTGTTGATTTTTTTTTTTTTTTTGAAGTAGCAGGAGTGAATCTGTGTAGACATTGTTGGTCTGTTAGGACTGCTGGTGCTGCTAAACAGGTCAGTGACCTCTTAACTTCCATCTTCTTCTTTTTTTTCCCTTCCTTTTTCCTTGATGAATCTCACTATTCCGAACTATTTGTTTTTTTGGTGATGAATTTCTTGACTCACTGAATTATTGAATTCTGATCAATTTTATCTGCTTTTACAATTTGGGTTGATTGTTGAGATGTGTTTGTGCATATATTGACAAATATTAGGTCTGTATCCAATCTCTATCTCTTGACCCCATTCAACAGGCTACTAAATTGGGTGTTTATTTATTTATTTATTTATTTGGGAGGGGATAGTTGCATTGAGTAAGTGGCTATCTCATACATAAAATATATGGTTTTATAAATTTATTATATGAATATTTCATTCAAAGTTAATAAAAATACATGAAACATATCTTGAATTTCTAATGTTTAAAGGTGGATGGATTAATAGGTATAAATTTGCAATTTTTTTTTTTTTTTTTTTGTCTTTTATAATTAGATTCTAAGTTATTTTGTTCAAGCATAATATGTTCAATGTGTGTCTAAGTGATGGACATATGTGTTCTCTAAGGTCATGTTTGTTTGGGCAGATTAGATTAGGTTGGATTAATATTCCCATGACTAATAGTTCTAGGATTACGAATCCCTTTGGATTGTATATCCTATCCTATGTTTGGATTGAGTTAGGATTAGGAGGGATTAATAATCTAAACTTTTGTTTTGTCCTCCAATTTATATCTCACCCTCCTCTATCGGATTAAATAGCCCATCATATGTGGAATACCATATCCGGATAGATTGTTAGTCCGTTGTAGACTGCCCGAACTCGCTCCGCGCGCCCCCCTTTTCGGAGAGGGCGCGAATTGTGTTCTAGCTACTACAGTTCAAACTCCTGTCACGGTTCTGTATCTAATCTCATAAAGTACAATGTAAGATTGATAAATCACCAAAGAGTCCAAATCCAACAAATCGTTTTGGAAAATTGATTTTAATCAAAAAGCGCCAAACACGGACTGCTTTGCCAGATTACAGAGTCGCCACCTAAATATTTTATTTTAGAAAATTTAGGAAACCTTGACTCGTGCTAAAGGCCACGTGTCCGTCATCACCAAAGTTGCCTGGCTCGGGAACTTGGGTACGAGGGGGGAAGGCCATGAATTGAGCACCCTCGCTCGTTCGATCAAAGGATCGGCCTCTACTAAGCATGATATGTTGTTTTGAAAACAGATGTGTCCTTATTCCAGTTATTAGCTATATTACTATGTGATGCGCACATCATACAAGTATAGACTAGATCACCTGAATTGGAACAAAACAATTCAATATTTGTTTTCGAAAATGGTTTGAATTTGCCACCCTCAAGTGGGCTTAGAAATGCGGATTTGCCACTAAACAAGGTGGGCTTAGAACATGATGATTTGCCACCCCAAGTGGGCTTAAAACTCACATTTTGATGAATTGTTCAAGTTCAAGTAATAAAGCCTTCATCCACAGGCATTCATGCAGTTATAGCTGTTAAGCAAATAGCCTCATGGCAAGCATGCTATCATGGCAGTCACTTACACACATGCAAGGATGCTAAAGCGTAAACACTCACAGTGTACTCCGAGCCAAAACAGAAGCTAGTTAGAAATCATGCATGATCCTAATTATACGAGATGCCTAATGCAACGCATGCAAAAATGCAACTAAAATGGGCTTGGCTATCTAAGATGGCATATGAATGCTACACTTGATACATGTATTCAAACAGGAATTGAAATACAATGCAGTTTGAATGATGCGCCAAGCCCGGTGCATGCAATACGAATGAACAATGCACGCATGCAAGTCATAAGGTATGCTAAATAAAATATGCCCTAAACTAACTATCAAAAGCTGGTAAATAAAAGGGAGAAAGACGTGGGGTTGGAAGACATTCACACACACACGCACACTTATTATAACATTTGCCCTCTCGATGGAGGGTCCGAATGAATTTAGCCAACTAGCTACGCTAATTAAACTAATTATTACAAACCAACTAATTAATCAAATTAATTAAGTTACGAACCCATTAAGTATGAAAAACATCTAAATTAGGCTGCCACAGCTCCGCCTTGAACAATGAAGGATGCATGCTCGGTTGCGTCCTCTCGAAAATCCACTACCTTGCCTCTAAATGCCTCTGTTTGCGCACTTCTGTACTTCTGGAAATTATGCCAACTTCCAGAATGTTTCTGACCCACCTTAGGAACATGTTGAGGGATGGTCGGCCAAGAGGGATGGCCATCGGCCACTTTTGATAGCCAATCGGCAGCCTTGGTGGCCGGTCGGCAGCTTTGATGGCCGGTCGGCCACTGCTTCCTGCAATTTTTTCTTTTGCTGCAACAGAGCACAAACAGAGGCATGACAGTGTATTTGCAAGGAAATGTGTGTGCAACTACACTCCTTATCATATCTTAAGCTCAAAGGAGTGTAGTGCTCGGCTCTCGAGCCACCAATCATGCATCTCAATGCATGATGGCCAAAGAGTCAAGCTTGCACAATGTTGATGAATGCACAAGTAACACACAAGACTCGAGAGGCCTCCACCCTATCATGCACAATCAAGGGGGATGGCGACTAAGAAATGAGGCACGTTTCATCACTTCAAGTATGAAACGTCCCTCGTTTCTCGTGTTTGGATTAACGTCCGATCCAAACACATGCAATGCATCACACATGCAAATAACATACTATCTATCAATGTTAAAGTGGCACTCATGAGGTTCCATCATATAAGCAATGCATGCATGGCATGTTTGGAGGCTAAAGCATCAAAACAAGTAAAGAGCATCATACAAGAGGCATGCAATACAATGCTCAATGGACTTAAAGCAACCCCAAACAGACCTCATACATACCCAAACAATGGCCAAAATGTGCTGAAACTTAAACACAAGAAGCAAGAAAAGCATGCTCAACTCATGGCTCGCAAGCAAGGCACAAAGCTCAACCCTCAAACGCATTGAAAGAGTGATAAACATGAGAGTATAACAAGGCTATATGCTCTGAAATTATGTGTTAAATGATGCCATATCACTCAAACAACACAAGTATAGCATGCAAGAGGCCCTAAAGCACAAGGCTAGTAAAGAGCAATACATAATGAGCATGCAATACTAAGCTTAAACAACTAAACCAGCTCTAGACAGAGCTCAACCGTGCCAAAACAAAGGCAAAAACATGCTGAAAAGGGAGCCCAAAAGCTTATACAGGCATGCTGTAATAACCCCGGTCCGTAATTAGCTACTAATTCGTAATTAAGAATGCTAACTAAGTGTTTAAATGGAATTATGTGTTATTATTGATTGTGATATGTGCTTTGTAGTAATTTGTGCATATCTATTTGATTTGAAAATTATTTGTCATGATTTCTACTTTGGGTCTGAAATTGTTAGCCTAAATGCTTTCAGAAACCGAATTGAGCACATGGATTGACTAATTAGAATTTTTGGAACAGTCTAAGAAGTTTAATTAAAAATTGATTCCGTTTGATTCGCTAATTTTAATAGGTTGGAATTAAATAATTAAACAGGAGTCAGAGCTTAATTCACATTAGTATAATTAAATTAGTACAATTGAGTTTTATGATAACTTTGATTAATTGTATTTGTCCAAGATGTTACATGATTAGTATCTAATTAAGTTCTATTCATGATTTAAAGCTTAATTAAGTTGTATTTGGCAAGCCTTATGTTTTAATTAATGTATTTTGGCATTAAAACTATATATGACACATTAAGCTCACTTGAGCTCATTTCTCCAACACTTTGAGCTCCCAAATCTGAAGTTCTGCATTTTAGAGTGAGAGAAACTCCATTTTAGAGAGAGAGAGGGGTAGATTCAAGGTGGAAGTTGAAGACTTTGCTAGAATTCATCTATATTGTGCAAGATTTTGGCAAGATCAAGGCTCTAGGTAAGAACCTAAGCTAAAATGCATGTAGATAATGTGTTTAAATGTTGAAGTCATGAAGGTACCTTGATCATTTGCATGTATTTCACATGGGTTTGCTATGAAGATGAAGAATTTGCTCATGATTCCTACATGCATGGAAGTAGGAGTGTTGTATCATCATTTTGATCATAAAATTTATTATTATGTTGATCTTAGGCCACGAAATTAGCATGCATCCATGTTAGATCAAGTTTTGAAAGCAAAATTCCATGTTTGAAGGGTTTTGAAAGACCATGAAAAGAGTTGAAAAATATTGCATGAAGAAGTTTTGGTTCAAACCTTTCAAGAATTGATGAGTTTTTGAATAATAGATGTTTCAAGGGTCTTGTATTGAAGTTTTCTAAAGCTATTTTTGTGTGTTTGATCAAATCATGCAAGACCCCAAGGTTTGGAGGTGGTTTGGAAGCCATTTTTGTTGAGCTTGCTGCCCAGAATTTTACAGCTGGCTCGAGCGAAGAAGTGGTGGCTCGAGCCAACATTTCGAGCTCTCAGAATTTTGCACTCTGCCAAAGGCTGGCTCGAGCGAAGAAGTCTTGGCTCGAGCGAGCTCTGTTTTTGCCTTCTGCTGGCTCTAGCCAAGAAAAGCTGGCTCTAGCCACCAGCCTATTTTCAGCATGTTTTCAAAAGATGTTTTAAGCACATATCTTCACTCCCATCTCTTTATGGGCATTCTTAGGCATGATTTATGAGCCGTTAAAGATTAATAAGCTAAGAAATAATATAAGTAAGTGAATTAGAAAATATGTGTAGAATCCGAGTATATGGGCAATATAAACAAGTTGTGTAGCATGGAATGAATGGGAAATTAAAGTGAGAAAGCTAAGCCATGTATGGCCACATGAATGAATAATAATGAGACATATTTTGTGCTATGTATTTTATGATTGTAGGTCAAGACTCGAGGATTGATTGACCATTTACGGGAATCACTGTGAGTAACATTATCGTAAAGATACGTTGATATGAAACTATGTTCCAAATGAGATATGATATGCTTATGTTTCTGAAATGATATATGCTTCTGTGAACGAACATTCCAAGTTTGAAATCTATTATGGCATCCATAGATAGTCCCAAGTCATGGGGACGGCATGAAAATGCGGGTCCATGACATTTACGAGATCTCGTTAGCCACTTCATTGTGGTGATATGTGTTTAATCGGTGTCCGGGACCGGTTACTCTAGTCGGAAGACGTTATGTGATATGTTCGATATGTTCTATGGGATATGCCATTATTATGTTCTGATATGAGATGACTATGATTATGCTATGATCTGTTTTATACGTATGAAATGTTCGAATTCGTTCACTAACCCCTTTACCTTAATGTTATTCACTGGGCTTTAGCTCACTGTTTGTATATATATGTATTTAGGTGAGCATTTTGGAGTTCAAGCCCGAAGGCTTTTGCCTGGAGTTCTGTTCTGTTGTCAGCCAGCCTTTGTGCCTCACGAGGAGGTTCCCGAAGTGTCTTGGGTTCAAGTGTTGATTAATTCTGTTTATGCATGGGACTTTATTTTAATTATGTTGTCTGTACGGAAGATACTGTAATGTGTGTGGTATAATATAATGTATAGTTGACTTATGGTTATGTATATAAAGTTTTTAAAATATTTTGTTTCATATAAGTCAACACAGCTCATTGGACAAGTATAATTTTTGTATATTGCTTCTGCTAGCCCCTTAGTATATGTTAATCTGTTCAGAGGCCTTCGGTAATCCAAGGATTACTGGCTGGTTACGATGCTAAACCTATAGGGGCGGGTTTGGGTCGTGACACATGCATACACATTGGCTCACAAACAAGGCATGAAGACACAACTCTCAAACACATTGAAGGAGTGGAAAATGTGAGAGTGTGGCAATGAAATATACTCTGAAATCATGTGAGAAATGAGGCTATACCATGCAAACATCACATTCCAAGCATGCTAGGGACCTCAAACACAAAGCTGGTGAAGTCAACTATGCCATAGCTATACAAAGCAAGCCATATATGACCAAGACCACTTAAAATAGACCTCAAGCATATTAAATCAGTGGCAAAAATGTGCTGGAGCAACGCTAACACATGCTAGAATGATGAACTAAAGCATGAAGCATGTTAGGCCAACAATCATGATTGCACTACAAGTACCAAAAGCAAGCAACCAATGACCAAACCAACCCAAAACAGAGTTATGGCAGGTTTAAAAAGTCACAAAAACATGCTTGGACTCAGCTTAAAAGAAGTAGAAAAGCATGCTCAAGTGTAAGGCCAACAAGGCATGGAAGCAAGACAAGAGGAGAGGGAACCACCCCCTCTCATTTTGGACCTCAAAAACACTTTTTCACCACTGAAATTCCTCTGAGTTTCAATGGTAGAAAGGCCATGCAAAGGCTAAAACAAGAGCCTCAAAGGATGGCTCAAAAGCCTAACAAATAAGGCAAACAAGGGGGTGAAACACCCTCAACTCCCATAGGGCCTTAAACAGCCATCTTTAACACTTAAAAACAGAACTTTTTACAGTTGAAAGCTAAGCCAAAAGAAGCATGCAAAGATGGCTAAGTAAGCAATTAAAACAAAGCTTTAAAGAGGTTAAAGACTCACCCTTGAAGAACCACAGCAAAGCAGCAACTTCTGAGGCAAAAACCAATCCTTTGAGCTTTAAACAAACCTCCAAGTATCTCAGCTCAAGAGTGAAGGTGTTTCACTAGGTTTTAATGCAAAAGTGTGAAGAAAAACCACTTTAAGGCACAAACTAGTACAAATATAGAGAGAGAGGGAGAAATATAGAGAGAGGGATATGTTTAGCCCTAATCCAAAATTCTCAACCTTTCAAAATGTTCTAACCCTTGAATATGAGATATTTGGCTTCAATATGTAGCAAAAACAAGAGCTTGGGTCGAAATATCTGAATTGGGACAGTTGGAGCTTATGTGGAACAGCTGGAGGGAAAAGATCTTCAAAAAAATCTGAGTTTGGGTCATTTCTGGCCGACCAACCATCTTTTTGGCCGACCTGCTACTTTGTTGGCCGACCAGCCACTTATGTTGGCCGACTGCAAATTCTGCTCTGTAGGTTCGACTTCAAATGGGCATAACGCTTTCATCTAGACTCCTTTGCAGGTCATTCTTGTGTCTAAAATGAAACCCCAGAAGTAAGCTTTCCAATGGTGGAAGCCTCACCTAAAAATTCCAAGTGTGCTAAGAGATATCCCTCTTTTAGTGAAGACTGCTCATTTCCGGCTCAATTGGATTGACGCCTAACTTCAACTAACCATATCTCCCCCATCCAGACTCGGCTTTAGAAGATTCTTGAGTGTAAAATGAAGCCCCGGAAGTCTTATTTCCAACAGTGGTGGCCTCATAGCTGAAATCTAAGTATACAAGTGGATAGGCCCGATTTAGTGAGGACTGCTCGTCTCTCTCTTAACGATTCATGCCCAACTTCTTTCTCAACTAGGTTTCTTCCCTCCACTTCTCTTTTCTTCAACTCCAAACCCCCAAACAAGATGTTTTTGAAGATTTTTTTGAAGAGTTCACCTCTCTTTCATGCATTTCCACTTTGTCCTTGCTCGGTTTGCCGAAAAACGCAACATTTAACAAAATCCGAGCGTCGGAACATCGCAGAAACTTTGTTTAAAAAATGTTTTGAAAGAGAGGGTTTTAAGGTCTAAAATCTTTTGTCAAAATAGTTTTAGTCCAAAAATGGGGTGTAAGGTTGGGATTTGACTCTCTCCTTACCGAAGAAATTGAACCTTTGCACTGCACACCTCATCACCAAGTAAACAATCAGTAGCGCCCAAGTTTTAAGGGCGGTAAAAAATGGGGTGTCTACATCTGTACTTCAATTGTTTAACCAAACATCGGATTAATAATTTTATTAGACTATTAGTCCAATCCCAAGCTCATGTCCATCCAAACAAACATGACCTAAGTGTCCGAAACATTTTCAAGTCTAATTATTTATTTATTTTTTAATAGGACATGTTTGAATGTGTTTATGAGGAAAATATTCAACACATGTTGGATACGGAACGCCATCTTCACCTTCTTAAAGAAGTGTCCATCGTAAATTTTAAGTTGTTTTGAATTATAGAAACAACCTTCGAAGGAATAGGTAGGTTTTGAGATTTTCAACTTTACCATTGTTTTTTGGTTCCTAGTGCACTCCCCCTGTTTCTGACTTATTTCATCTTTTATTCAAATCCATTGTTCAAAATTCCACCATGTCCAATCTGGATTAGTGTGCTAAGGATTTTAGTCTTAAAGAGAGTAGCTGAAGGATATGGTTCAAAAGAAATAGTTTAATTTCATGGTTACTTCTCTAAACATGTCTTCTTTTTCACATCTTTTGCCTCGTCTCTCTAGAAAAGGTAGTGCTTCCAAAATAGACTCTATGAAATAGATAATAAAGTTAATCTTAACTAATGTTATGTTTTTAAATTCTTATTATTCATTACATCCTCTTTACCTGTAATTTGCCATTCTTTCTACACCTAGACTTTTCACCATTAAAGAATATGCTCAAGCTTTGGTAGGGTGGGAATTTTATTGATTAATTAATTTTGATTGGGTAGATATAAAGCAGAGATGCAGAGTTGTTTGTGATTTGGAAAACTACACATAATTGCATTGCATCTTACATTCTAGTTGGCCTACATTTTCAAGGCCACACAACGGATAAAAAAATTAATTTTCATGGTGCATGAAGAAATTCAAAGAGTTGTTCATAGATTGAAGCCACCTTTGTTCATGGGATGAAGGCCTAAGATTGAGACTCTCTCTCTCTCTCTCTCTCTCTCTCTCTTGATAATTAACTCTATCATTAAGAACACAAACCCAAATACAACTAGTTTTGGTGCATACCCCAGAGAACCCAACACCAATGGAACTAGACCTGGGCATATCCCTGAATTAGTCGGTTGAATGCGTTGGATACCGAGTTATCAAAATAATAATAATAATAATAATAATAATAATAATAATAATAATAATAATAATTACAATCTAACATTTATGTCCTTCAAAAAAAGAAAAAGAAAAAAAAGAAGCTAACTCAAGCTTAGTTATTCACCCAAAAAACTCAAGCTTAGTATCCTACTTGGAACATTTCAATCCTGGCAAATCAACCAATTAACATATTTGTTCTTCACCCCTCTACTTGTGCAAAGCTTATCTTTGACATCTAGTTCAATTTTTGTTAAAACAAATACAGCATCAGCAGTATTATGTCTGAAAATCTTGCAATTCCTCTCAACCCAGATATGGTATACAAAACCAGATAAAGATATTCTCAGAACATACTTATCAAGCCCCTTACCTTTACAGTGTAAAGATGCCCAAAGTTTCTCATTATCCAAATCCGTAGGATCCTGTAACACATGATTCCTACACAAAATTCTTTTCCAAATAAAACCAAAAAAACGATGCTAAAAAAAGCTCACCTTGATTGCACAAAAGACATGCAGTGGAATCAACAACTCCCTGTTGGAACAATTCGTCTTGAATTCTTCAATTAGTGGTTTTCGGGTCTTCAAAACTTGGCGATGAACTTGTCTACGTAGAACAGAAATATGACGCTTCAAGTCGTGTTACTTAGTTGTTTTCCGAAAGACAATATTTGCACCCATCAAAAGGTGTGTAGGGAGTTACATAAAATTTGCCTCCAGGATACAATGAAGTCTGATCTAAAGATCAAATCTACCGGCGTCTGCACTGACGACAGTAGATCAGAATACTCTTGATATTATCAAGAAAACTAAGACACTAATAATCAAATCTGTAGAACTTGATTACCAATAAGAAAAGTAGAAATTTGCTTAAGAAACTCTTGATTGAAAACTCAAAATCAAGAGGGAGAGGGGGAGAGAGAGAGAGAGAGAGTGAATTGCAAGAATGCTTCTAAATTTTTTGGATGGAATGAAATGGCTAATTTTGCAGCCTATTTATAGGCCTTGATGCACCTGATCAAATGGTCATGTCCCTTGATCGCATCCGATCAGATCTAGCCGTTGGATCGACGATCTACGGTGTAGATCATTCTCACACTGAATAGATGCCTTGACTAATAATACCTGATTACGATCGGTTACCATCTCATCCGTACGATCGCGCGTATCTCCAATCAACGGTTATGATCAAATTGCTCCAGATCAGACATATAACCGTTCGATCGGTTGGTTGACTCACTGCCAACGGATGCCACGTCACTGCCACGTGGAGCTGATTGTATTCCACGTCACCTATGCCACGTTGGATCCACGTCATCGCTCAAACCTGTCCGATGCAAATAGGAAAGCGCCCTCATAGGGCCGATGTGTCCGTGCTAAGTGCAAAGTGTGCCATCTAGCTTTCACCTCACAATTTCATATTCAAAGGAATATTCTATGTAGCACTTTATTAAGTGCTCCCTATTTTCTTCTCTTTCCGATGTGGGACAAAGTCCCCCAGCTTATTTCAAGCTTTCCAAAGAAAAACAAGGAAGGTTTTGAAAACACCCAAAAATTAAACTACACATTTTAAAAACCATTTTGAAAATTCCCCAGCATTCCCCCACCATTTTCAAAATATCAGATGATAATTTTTGGTTCACTTGGAAGCCTTATGCATAGGTGAAGATATCTTACGATTTGAATAATTCACTTAGTGAAAACATCTCAAAGTTAGTCAAGATGGCATAGTAGACTTGTCTTTGAACTAGCAATCTTATATGACTAACCGAACATGTCTCACGCACAGTATAGGTTACCCCAAGTATTCAAACAAACTGACACGTGAATTGGCCTTGTGTCTATATCCTATTTCATGAGTGCTCTAGAGTTAAGCACTTGGATTCATAGGAAGCGAAACCACCTCCTACACTTACATAGGCAAGCTTACTAAGAGTACCCCTATAATTTATAGTACCCTAACAATTCAGTTGTAAGCTTATTAAGAGTTTGCTAACTCATCATTTTCTTTTCACATTACAGGTACCAAGCACTTCAACCTTGGAATGAAAATGAAATAAAACTAAGTGCTTGCAATCACGACATATGATGTACTTGGGCTCATTGAACTCAAGACTTGATGTTTCTTCAAGTGTTGAGTCGAGTTCCCACCAGGAGTGATTATGTTAAGTTGGCTTAAGACCCATCCCCTTTGATGTTTTTCACACCAAATCCCTTACAAGTCCCTTTGTTAAGGGGTTAGCTAAGTTTTCACTTGACTTTACATAACTAATGGTAATCACACCTTCTGTGATTAACCGCCTGACACAGCTATGTCTCAGTCCTATATGCTTGGACTTTCCATTGTAGATATGGCTATAGGCTCGTGATAGAGTTGCTTCACTATCACAATGCAAAGATATTGATGGCATAGGTTTTGGCCATATCTTAATCTCTAACAAGAGATTTCTTAGCCACTCTGCCTCTTTGCTACAAGAAGCCAATGCTACAAACTCTGACGCCATGGTTGAGTCTGTTATGCATGTTTGCTTTTTAGAACCCCAGGAGATAGTTCCTCATCCAAGAGTAAAAATCCAACCACTCGTGGACGAGTGATCTTCACGGTCAGTTATCCAACTAGCATCTGTGAACCCTTCAGCATTGCTGGATAGCCATTATAGACTATTCCATAGTCTATGGTTTTCCTCAAGTATCTAATTTTTCCCATTACAAATGCAATATCAGGTCTAGTGCAAGTCATGGCATACATCAGGCTACCTATCACTCTTGAATATTCTAGCTGATCAACAGCTTTTCCAGTATTAGGATACAATTTCAAATTTAAATCAAAAGGTATAGACATGGGTATACAATTATATTGATTAAATTTCTTAAGAATTTTCTCAATATAGTACGACTGGGTTAGAATCAAATTAATGTCCTTTCGTTTGATCTTAATACCCAAAATTACATCAGCCAAGCCCATATCTTTCATACTAAAGCTAGACGACAAGAAACTTTTAGTACTTTCAACGACATCATTGTCAATACCAAAAATAAGCATGTCATCAATATATAGACATATGATTACACCTCTATTGCCAGTAAACTTATTATATACATACTTATCAAATTCATGTATCCTAAACCATTTGACACTATTACTTTGTCAAATTTCTCATGCCACTGTTTTGGAGCTTGTTTCAGTCCATATAATGACTTCGCGAGTTTACACACTTTGTGCTCTTAACCCTGTACAACAAATCCTTCATGTTGTTGCATGTAGATTTCCTCATCTAACTTTCCATTTAGGAAAACGGTCTTAACATTCATTTGATGGATTTTAATCTTATAGATTGAGGCTAAGGCAATCAACACTCGAATGGTGGCAATTCTGGCCACCGGAGCTTATGTATCAAAATAATCAATACCCGCTTTTTGAGTAAAACCTTTAGCAATTAATCTTGCTTTGAACTTGTCAATTGTGCCATCAACTTTCATTTTCCTTTTGAAAATCCATTTACAACCAATTGGTTTGGATCCAGGTGGCAAATCAGCAAGTATCCAGGTATTGTTACCTATGATAGAATCCATTTCATCGTTTATTGCTTCTTTCTAGAAAGCAACATCTTGAGACTTCATAGCCTCCTCAAAGGTTAATGGATCTGAATCCATATTCAAAGAAATTATTGTTTGCTTACAATAAGCTTTGCTAGTTCCCTCTACAAGGTAAACAATGAAATCAGGGCCAAATGACTTCTCAGTCCTAGCCCTCTTACTCCTCCTTAGCTCAACAGGCTCATTTGGTTCATTAGGCTCAATGTGTTCATGCCATTCACTTTCCTCTGTAGACATCAAATGAGTTGATTCATTTTCTTGATTAGAATCCAACCTTGGAATGGTTGTGAAACAATTCTCATAAGATACCGCATCACGTGATTCAATGATGGTATTTGTTTCCACTGAACCATTGGGTTCTACTACCAGAAACCTATATGCTTTGCTATGTATAGCATAGCCAAGGAATATGCATTCAATTCCTTTTTTACCTAATTTCTTCTTTTAGGTTCAGGCAATCTGACTATTGCTCTACAGCCCCATGTTTTCAAGTAACCTAGATTAGGTTTCTTATTTTTTCAAAGTTCATAAGGAGTAACATTTCTTCCCTTGAGAGGAATTCTATTGAGTATGTGACAGGCAGTGAGCAAGGCTTCACCCCAAAAACCAGAACTTAAACTGGAGTAAGAAAGCATAGCATTAATTATTTCTGTTAATGTCATATTCTTTCTTTTAACTACTCCATTTTGTTGTGGTGTGTAGGGTGCAGACTTCTCATGAATAATATCAACATTTTCATAATATTCTAGAAAATGGTATTCACCGCCTCTATTAGACCTACGTCTCTTTATTTTGACATTACATTGATTTTCCACTTCTGCCTTAAAAATCTTGAATTTATCAAGCACCTCATCTTTTTAATGCAAAAGATAGATATGACAGTACTTAGAAAAATCATCAATGAATGTTACAAAATATTTCTTACAACCTGTAGTGGGGATACTATGCATGTCACATACATCACTATGCACAAGTTCAAGTAGAGATGTGATTTTATCTATTGTGGCAAACTCGGTGAGGTACTTTGACTGTAATATGTCCCATAGTTGCTTTGTCGTTTCCAGATGTTGATACACATCAAACAAAGAGTTTGACAGCGCATTCAGAATGTGTCCTCAGCAAATGTAGTCGTCATTTTCCCATTTGGTCTTGGTACGGGTTTGCTCCATAGTCTCGTCTTCTTGCTCCACCGGATAGGGGGTAGTCAGCACATAAAGCACTTTGAGAGTAGTGAGCAAAGAGTGCATCTTCTTTTGCCAGCGTTGGAAATTTCCTCTATCAAAACGGTCAAGCTTTATGAAATCTTAAGTCATTTTCTGAATAGACCTCGCCATATCTAAATATTGTCTTTAGATTGGTGGAACAATTCGTCTTGAATTCTTTAATTGGTGGTTTTCAGGTCTTCAAAACTTGGCGATGAACTTGTCTATGTAGAATAGAAATATGATGCTTTAAGTCGCGTTACTTAGTCGCTTTCCTAAAGACAATATTTGCACCCACCAAAAGGTATGCAGGGGGTTACAACAAATTCACCTCCAGGATACAATGAAGCTTGATCTAAAGATCAAGTCTACCGGCATCTGCACTAACGACAGTAGATCAGAATACTCTTGATATAATCAAGAAAACCAAAACACCAATAATCAAATCTGCAGAATTTGATTACCAGTAAGAAAAGCAGAAATTTGCTTAAGAAACTCTTGATCGAAAACTCAAAATCAAGAGGTAGTGAAAGAGAGAGAATTACAAGAATGCTTTTGAATTTTTTGGATGGAATGAAATGGCTGATTTTGTAGCCTATTTATAGGCCTTGATGAACCTGATCGAATGGTCATGTCCCTTGATCGCATCTGATCAGATCTGACCATTGAATTGACGATCTATGGTGCAGATCATTCTCACACGGAATAGATGCCTTGACTAATCATACCTGATCACGATCGGGTGCCATCTCATCCGTACGATCGCCACATCTCTAATCAACGGCTATGATTAAATCGCTCTAGATCAGATATACAACCGTTCGATCGGTTGGTTGACTCATCGCCAACGGACGCCATGTCACTGCCACATGGAGCTGATTGTATTCCACGTCACCCATGCCACGTTGGATCCACGTCATCGCTCTAACCTGTCCGATGCAAATAGAAAAGCGTTTTCATGGCGCCCTAAGCTGATGCATCCGTGCTAAGTGCGCCATTAAACACCACACAGCCCACTACCCACGCCACGCATGTACGCAGATAGTGCGAAGCACCATCTTTGCGGTGTGGGTGCATGCGCACTAGCTTTCACCTCACAATTTCATATTCAAAGGAATATTCCGTATAGCACTTTATTAAGTGCTCTATGTTTTCCTCTCTTTCCGATGTGGGACAAAGTCCCCAAGCTTATTTCAAGCTTTCCAAAGTAAAACAAGGAAGGTTTTGAAAACACCCAAAAATTAAACTACACATTTTAAAAACCATTTTGAAAATTCCCCAACACTCCTCATTTCTGAAGTCTTTGTTATTAAGCATCTCCAGGAAATAAAGCCAGTGAATAAATGACCACCTAGGCACCTGTTGCTTATACCAAACTACATCAACCCACTCAACTGGTTGGAACTTCTTCCTTAAAGCTTTCCCAAGCTGATTTTTTAGAGTATAAACCATACGTGCTTGGTATCCAAAATATATTAATCTAGTTTTCAATGAATCTATAGTTGCATCACTAATATAATTCGGTTCCTCTTTATAGGCCATCTCCAATAGCCATCAACCACAATATCAGCAATCTTAGCATTTTGGGATCTACCCTTATTAAAGGAGACACGACTGCCATACTTAGAATATAAGGGGCCAGAAGGATGCATATTATCTAACCACACCCAAATTGATTGACCATCACCCATAACAGATTTTATAAACTTCACTCCTTTCCTCACATTTAGAATTTTCCTAATTGGCCTTGATACCGTAGGAAGTGGATTGTAAATCTATTTGTTTTGTGAAAGTTAATGATGGGAGGTTGGCAATTTGTTTTTGTTTCTTACAACATTTTCATCAGATTGTCCATGTATGTGTTTATTTTTTTATTTTTTATTTTTTTTATTAGCAAAAAAAAAAAAAAAAAAAAAAAAAAAACCTTGTATTGATAGAACAACGGAAAGTACATCAAAGGTCAACATCAGATTAACCATTTGTTAACATTATTATGTTTCTGAATTTTTGTTGTTCAGCATCTTTTAGGGAAAATAATTGATTTCCCACAAGTAAATCAATCAATAGAAATAAAAACTAATGCGGAAAAATTAAATCAACAACAATACAAGAATTTTTATGTGTTTCCTTCAATGTAAGATACGTCAACGGGACCGAAATCTGATTCTACTATCAACTAAGAGTTTTCAGACGATTACAAACAAGACACGAATAGTTAGTTGAATTCCAAATAATCACAAATAAATAAAAGGAAAGACCTCACCAAATAGATAATTAAATTAGGAAAATTTAGTCAAAACCCTTCCATTGGACCCTTGTTTGGTGAAAAGGACAACTCTATTTATTTTTCTTCATAAACCCCCCTAAGGAGAAAACACATAATTGAATAAGGAGAAAGTAAATTTTTTTTTTGTTTCTTTCTTAGACAATATTGCCAGAATAATATATTACTATGAACCAAAGTAACATGTTACTGTCAAACAGAGTAACATGTTACTGTGAGACAGAATAATATGTTACTGTCAAATAGAGCAACATGTTACTGTTACTGTTTACATCAATTTCAACGGTAATATTTTTTTTTATTAAGAATTTCATAGCCAACATGAATCTTATTTGATAGATCTTGGTGAGAGAATTCTAAAAATATTAATTTTATTAAAAACTGACATCTATATCAAAAGTTATATTATTTTAAAGTTTAATATTTTGATAATAGTAATATTTGTTGGACTTTTCAAGGAAAACTTTTTGTGCTTGTCCTTAATGCATTAAAATTTTATTATGAGGGGGTTTTGACCAAATCCCCCACTAAATTATCTTCGGAGCAAATCCAAAACGCAATCAAAAGCTTGAAAAATAAAGCAGCAACCAAAGCACAAAGTCTTAAACTTGACCAAGTCAAATACACCACAGTAATCCTCACCAATTGAAACTTTTACATGAAGTACTATGCTACCATATAATGCTAAACCCACCAAATTGATCACCAAGCATATACCACCGAAAGATGTATTAACCACTGCCTCTTACGGAAAAACATAAACAATACCAAGAAATATTGTTGACTCTTGAGCTTTTTATTAAAAACCTAACTGTTACCAATCATATTTTTAAAGGAAAATGATTTGTCCCCCTAAAAAAGCCCCTCATAATCCCCCTAATGCCCAAAACGACGTCGTTTTGGGTTTTTTTTTTTTTTTGCCTTGGTTTGAAATTTAGGGGGATTAGGGGGCCAAAAATTAGAGGGATATAGCACATCCCATTTTTAAATACCTATTAAGCCTCCAAAAGGTAGATATAATATATATAAAATATATTATAACCAACACCAAACTAAATTAAATATTGTTAATAAATCAATTGGGTCCCATACGCCACTAAGAAGGTATACCGAACAATTCTCCCCCTACCAACTTAGGTGGAGACATCAACCATATCCACCAAAGTTTGACACTTAAAATGTTTATCCCTCGACAAAGTCTTAGTCAACATATCCGAAATATTATCATCTGTGTGCACTTTTTTGAGTTGTAACAATTTCAAATCTAACACATCATGAATCCAATGGTATCTTACATCAATGTGTTTTGATCTCGAATGAAAAGTGAAATTTTTACTCAAATGAATAGCAACTTGACTATCACAATAAAACAGATACCTTTCTTACTTTAAGCCTAATTCCTGCAAAAAAATTCTTCAACCATAACTATTCCTTGCAAGCTTCCATAATGGCAATAAATTCAGTTTCAGTAGTTGAGAGAGTAACACATTTTTGTAATTTAGATTGTCATGCCATAGCTCACTAGGGATGACAATTTGAACCCGGCCCGACGGGGGACCCGAACCGCCCAGCCCCGATAAGTCAGGTTTTTCCCAAAAATTATCCCCTATAGGGCCAGGGTTGGCATCAAAAAATAGATCCTCGATGATTTTTGGGCCAAGGACGGGGATAAATTCCCCCGCTCCAGCCCCATTGCGATTCTCGCCTCGAATTATCCCTAACATCCCCTATATATATATATATATATATATATTTACACTCACTTCACTTCACAAATCTCAAGACTCAAATATCTCTCTCTCTCTCTCTCTCTCTCTCTCTCTCCTCTATCATTTGTGACCACCGCCGACTTCACCATCTTCAATCATGTTTTCTCTCTCTCTTTCTTCTCTATGCCCTCTTTCTCCTCTCTCTCTTCTCTTTGTGAAGACGATGACGACCGTGAGGGCCATGGTGGCTCGAATGAGCTTTTCGACACAGGTATGGAACTCTCTCAGCCCATCACCGCTTTTCTATTAGACCTCCACCTTCTCCATTTCCTCCAACACTGATCTGAGGCCTCCAACACAGGTATGGAACTTTCTCTCTCTATCTCTCTCTCTCCTCCTCTCTCTGGCTCTTAATCTTTGGTGGGTCTTCCTTACATTTAAGATCTGATAGATGATTGTAGAAATTGTTCTTGAATATGGGTATGATTTGAGCCTATTTTGATGAAATTCATGTTTGTTTCTATTGATTTTGGAGGTGAAATCATCGGCTCCGATGATCTTGACCAAACTATTTCTGCTGTGTTTTTTTTTTTTTTTTTTTTTTGATTGGGAAATTTTCGAGGTCAGGGAAACTCGATCCCCGTTAGGGGGCGAGGGCGGGGATGGTGATAGGTTCCCCGTCGGGGATTGGGGCCGGGGACGAGGAAATTTTCACCATTGGGGATCGGGGATAGAGAGTGTGATCCTCGACTCCGCCTCGGCCCGTTGCCATCCCTATAGCTCACTCTACAAATGTCATCAAATACCTCAAAGTAGATTTCCTAGAATCAACATCATTGGCCATGTCGAAATCTGTGAACCCATCAAGCATCAGCTTACCATTCCTAAAACATAAACACACCTTCGAAGTCCCTCAAAGATACCTTAGAATCCATTTCACCACTACACAATGTTTTTTACCCGGATTAGAGGGAAAACGACTCACCACACCAACGATGTGAGCAATATTCGGCCTTGTACAAACCATAGCGTACATCAAAGAACCAACCGTTGAATCATAATGAATTTTTAGCATCTCTTCCTTGTCTTTCTTACTTGTAGGACATTGATTCGAATTAAGCTTGAAGTGACTCGTAAGTGGACAACAAACCAGCTTTGCTTTATCCATGTTGAACCTCTCAAGAACTTTCTTAATGTAGCTTTCTTAAGACAACCAAATCAGTCCCTTTTTGCGATCACGAATAATTTTCATACCAAGTATTTGCTTTGTTGGCTCCAAATCTTTCATAGTAAAAGATTTGTTCAACTCTAACTTCAACATGTTAACCATGGTAGAATCTTGACACACAATTAACATGTCATCAACATAAAGTAAAAGAATAATAAATTTTCCATTCGGAAATTTTTTCACAAACACACAATGGTCTGAAGTGGTTTTATAAAAACCTTTATTCATCATGAAAGAGTCAATTTTTTTTGTACCATTGCTACGATGCTTGCTTGAGACCATATAAACTTTTCTTCAATTTGTAAACAAATTTCTCTTTTACTTTCTTTACAAAACCATCTGGTTGCTCTATGTAAATTTCTTTTTTAAGGTTGCCATGAAGAAATGCAGTCTTTACATTAAGTTTCTCAACTTCAAGATTCATACTTGCGGCCATGCCAAGTACAACTCAAATAGAAGACATTTTCATAACCAGTGAGAAAATTTCATCAAAGTCAACACGTTTCTTTTGCCCAAAACCTTTCACAACAAGGCATGCCTTGTACCTTAGATTCTTGCCATCATTTTTTAATTTGAAGACCCACTTATTTTTCAAAATTTCCCTCCCCTTAGGTAACTTCACCAAATCATAAGTGTGGCTTTCAAGTATGGAATTCATTTCCTCTTCCATGGCCTTTTTCCAATCAGCTTTCTTTGTATACTCAATTGCTTCTTGGTAGCTCTCGGGCTCCCCTTGATCGAATATCAACACAAATTCATTAGGAGGATACTTTTTTGAAGTTTGCCGGTCCCTTGTAGATTTTCTCAACTCAAGTTATGGTGGCGGTTCTTTAGTTGAATGATTTTCCTTAATTTCGGTCTTAACTTCATTTAGAGTAGCATCATCAACTATATCTTCAAGAGGGGACTGCATATCTCCCCTATTTTCATCATCCTTCGAAGAAGAAGTAGACGAATCTATGTCAATGAAATCACTAGTTTTTGGCTCCGGTTGATCACCTTTGCCAAAGTCTTCAATTGTTTGGTCCTCAAGAAACACAACATCACGGCTTTGAATAACTTTCTTGTCAACCGGATCCCACAATCTATAACCAAATTCGTCACGCACATAGCCAAGCAAAATGCATTGTCTTGGCTTATTATCAAGCTTGGATCTCTCATCCTTTGGAATGTGAACAAATGCTTGGCAACCAAACACTCTCAAGTGCTTATAAGACACATCTTTGCCGGTTCAAACTCTTTCGGAAATATTATCACTCAAAGGATAGGAAGAAGACAAATTGATCATGTCAATCGTTGTCCTCATTGCCTCACCCCAAAAGGATCTTGGTAATTTAGCATATGAAATGAGACATCTTGTTCTTTCCACAATGATGTGATTTATCCTTTCGGCAATGCCATTTTGTGAATGAGTCTTCTTAGCTATCTTTTGGTGGCGAATACCTTAGCTGCAACAATACTCATGAAATGGCCCAATGTATTCACCACCATTGTCTATTTAGATGCACTTCAATTACCGCCCTATTTCTCTTTCAACCATGACCTGAAAATGCTTAAACACATCTAGAACTTGATCTTTGGTTTTTAGTGCAAAAGCCCAAACTTTTCTTGAACAGTCATCAATGAAAGTAACAAAATAAAGTGCATCACTATGTGTTTAAACTTTCAAAGGACCACAAACATCTAAATAAATCAACTCCAAAACATTTTCTTTTCTAGAAGCAATATTTTTATAAAAAGAAACTTTGTATTGTTTACTAGCCAAGCAATGAACATAAGTTTTAATATGTGTACCTTTTAAACTGGGTAGAAGCTCTTTCTTGAACAAAACTTGCAGCCCCTTTTCACTCATGTTCCCAAGCCGCTTGTGCCATAATTCGGTAGAAGCATCATCCTTAAGTGCATTGACAATACCTTTGCAAATTTTTCCTTGCATCGAATAAAGTGTGCGAGTCTTCTTACACTTAGCCACCACCAAAAATCCCTTTGTGAGGTTCCATTTTCCATCACCAAATTTGTTGTTGTAGCCTTCATTTAGCTTCCCAATAAAGATGAAATTGAGGCGAATGTTGGGGAATATGCCTCACATTTTTAAGCAACAACTTGCATCCCAAATTTGTTTCTAAGCAGACATCACATATGCCAACAATCTTAGACAAACCTTCATTACCCATTCGAATACACTCATAATCTCCTTTGGTGTAGGAAGTAAAGAAATCAACTTGAGAAGTCACATGAAAAGAGCACCATAATCAATCACCAAATTGCTCTCTTGGCCCACAAAATTAACACAATCATCTTCACAAACGACCATGAGATCACCATCGGTAGTAACCGCCGTTGTGCTTTTTACTTCTTATCAACTCTTTTGTCACGCCTTTTCTCCTTATTCTTGAGCTTTCGGCATTCCTGGTTCATGTGCCATTTCTCATGACAATAATGGCACTCAATGTCTTTCTTCGAAAAAGAATCATCTTTCGATTTGTCATGGCTTTGATCATGATTATGATGAGTCTTACTCCTCTCTCTTGTTTTGCTTCGACCCCTCATAACAAATGTCTCCGAATGAGCAAAACCCGTTGATTTTCGTTTAGTTTCTTCATTCAACAAGCTACTAGTGACTTGGTTCATTGTGACAACTCCATCGGGTGCCGAATTATTAACCGTTACAATCAAAGTCTCCCAACTTTCGGGTAAGGAACTAAGTAGCATCAAAGCCTACAACTCATTATCAAAAACAATTTTTATAGAAGTAAGTTGGTTAACAATACTTTTCATTTCATTCAAATGTTTCAGAATGGGTCTGTTATCTTTATATTTTAAATTAATCAACTTACAAAACAAAAAAGCTTATTTGTGGTTGATTTTCTATCATAAAGACCTTCTAACTTTTTTCATAAATCATGTGCCGAAGATTCAGTAGCAACATGATGAGATACACTGTCATCAATCTATTGACGGATAATACCAACGACTTTTCGATTAAGCTTTTTCCATGCATCATCTTTCATACCTTCGAGTTTGTCACTATCACCCTTAATGGACCCATTCAAATCTTTACAAAATAATAGGTCATACATTTTAGTTTTCCAAGTTACCCAATTGCTTCCATTAAAGTCATTCATACGATTCACATTCCCCTCCATTGATTTACACAAATAAATAAATCTAAATAAATCATAAACTTTGATAGTAATTGTTAAGGAAAATAGACGATTTCTCACAAGTAAATCAATCAATAGAAATAAAAACTAATGTGAAAAAATTAAATCAACAATGACACAAAATTTTTTACGTGATTCTCTCAATGTGAGATATGTCCACGAGACCGAAATTCGATTCTACTATCAACCAAGAGTTTTTAAACGATTACAAATGAGACATGAATGGTCTCACAAATCACCTTTAGGTGAATTTCAAATAATCACAAATAAATTAGAGGAAAAACCTCACCAAATAAATAAATAAATTATCTTCAAAGTAAAGCCGAAACGTAATAAAAAGCTTGGAAAACAAAGCAACAACCAAAGCACAAAATCTTAAACTCGACCAAGTCAAATACATAGGAATAATCCTCACCAATTGAAACTTTTACACAAAGCACTATGCTGCCACACAATGCCAAACCCACCGAATTGATAACCAAGCATATACCACAAAAAGATGTATCAGCCGCTGCCTCCTACAAAAAAAACAAAAACAATACCAATAAATATTGTTGATTCTTAAACTTTTTATCAAAGTCTTAGCTGTTACTAATCAGATTTTTAAATATCCATTGGACCTCCAAAAGTTAGATATAACATATAAAAAAATATATTATAACCAATACAAAGCCAAATTAAATATTTTTAATAAACTAATTGGGTACCGTACTCCACTAAAAAGGTATACCCAACGCATCTTTCTCCTGTATTGATTCTGTTTTTATTGGAATTTTGTTTTATCTTTTTGGGAACTTTTTTTTTTTTTTGATTGGCAAAAAAGAAACTTTATTGATGGAATAAACAAGTACAAGGTACAAGACAAATTATATCAATAAAGGAAAGGGAAGTGCAAAAGCATCACAATGAGCTAAATGATCCCAACTAGGTTGGCACCACAAAACTCATCCTATCATTTGCTAGCACTCCAGAGTTGGTGAGAGACCAACGAAAAAAGAACAGACCAGAGCAACATCTGAGGTAAAACAACCAACCAACCAATGCTAGCATCTAAGCATAGCAGACCAACATACTACAGAATCAGCAGCAGAATCAGCATAGCAGAATCAGCAAATTGATGAGCACTCCAGGCTGGTCAGGTTAAAATTAACCACAGAATCAGCAGCAGCAGCTTAGTGCACTCAACTTGAGCATCACCTGATGAAGGACTCTTTTCACCAACTGCAGAAGACCAGTATTAGAGAAATAACCAGCAACACCCTTGACCAACTCCATCAACCCTCACAGCAGCTGCCAGAATGGGTTGGAGAAGCCACCATTAGTGCAGTTGGGCATAGCATACCCACACCTTCAACAGTCACCAAGACTATGCAGCCTCAAAATGCCACACTCCATATATATGAATCTCCTCTCTTTGGGAACTTGATATGGCTAAATCGCTTACAATTCATTACACCTTACTTTCTTGCATTTCTTGTGCGTATTTTGATTTTGAAACTGGAAAACTTTAATTGCTGGGTTAGCCTCCGAAGTTATCTGGGGTTAGCTTTGGGGATTTTCCATTTATGTTCAGTCTTAATGGCACGAATATTGAGGATAATTATAATGTGCTTCCTGATATTTAAGTTTCAACATTTGGAACGGCTTAGAATAAGAATAATGTGATTTATGATTATCTATACAAATTGGAATCATTTTTCCAAATGGAGTAGAAACCTGTGAGCCCCACACTCCCTAGGAGAATCTCATTCTTTTAGGAATATGAACCAATTAAGAATAAAAAAGATAAATGGATCCACTAACGTTTAAAGTTTTATAATTTTTCCCATAAAAAATTCATGACTAAACTAAATACCATTGACAGATACATTTTGGCCTTAGTAATGTCATTCCTATTAGCAAGATTCCCATTTCATCTCATTAATTCCTATCATTCAAACATAGTTTTAATGTTGTATTTAGACCTTAGATTTGTGGAGGGAAGAAAAGCAAAGAAAAGGAATTTGTGAAAAGAGTTTAACTTCTATTTAATTTACTTTTTGCTCCCATTTTTTCTCTCTACGAATGTCTCAATAAATTCAAAATTCAAAAAGCCTGAGAACTGAGAAGACCAAAAAAAAAAAAAACAACAACAACATAGGATCAAGTGGAAAAAGAAACAAAAAACTCAAACAAGTAAGTGTCCATATGATAACAAGAAATAACAGACTATGGCATTCATTAAAAAAGGAGATTTAAAAAAAAAAAATTTATTTGATAATTTTGACTGCATAAAGGAAAATCTTCATTCACAACCATATGTAAGGGCTGTTTGTTACAACTTATATAATCTGCTTGTAACTTTTATTTATTTATTTTTATTAATTTTTAGTATGCGTAGTTGAGTCATGAATTTGTATTAGGTGATAAAGAGATTAATAACCTTAGGAATGATTAATTATATAAAGCCCTTATTCTATGAATATCATCCTGGCTCAAATCTTTGGTAACACCAGCAGGAATGAAGGGGTACATGATAGCTTCAGCAACTGTGCTATGCCCAAGTCCAAGAAGGTGTCCTATTTCATGCAACCCAACAGTCCCTATGTCGACAGCTCCCGGAACTGCACCAACTGCCCAATGCTCGTCTGCATCAAAGTAAAGCTTCCCATTTGGTGGCATGTCCACGTGGGCTAGGACTCCTCTAGGGCCTTCAAACGAGCTATTATCTCCATGATCACGGTCTAGGAAACTGATCTGCAGGTCAGCAAGTGTAAACTCTTTACCCTTTGAAAAATTGAAGTGTGAAACAGAAGCCCATTTGCTAAATGCTTGTGCAATAGGGCCTTGAACATCGTGGGAAGTGCCGGGTTGAAGTGCCCAGGAGAGGTTGAACTTGGGCCATTTGGTGTACCTTAACACATAATAAGAAGAAAGTTCATGGAGTTGGTGCGGGTTGCCAGTGACTATATCCGGCATCCCACACCGAGGCGTTGTCATGAGTGACAGTGTATTAGTATCTAAGGTTCCACTGACGTTAAGATGGTAATTGAGTTGGTATGCTTTGACAGCAGACTCTAATGTGTCATCAAAATAATTGGGATTTTTAGAGTAGGGATAACTTAGATAACCATACTTGTGAAGATAATTTCTGATTTCTTGGAGTCCTCTTACATTGTCACCCTTCTTAGAACCAGTGAATTGCTTCACAAACTGAAAAGGTGATGAATTTGAAGGGGGCAAGAGAGGAATGAGGAGGAAGAGGAAGATGCATGACACTAGGTGAGAAACTTTGGGTTCCATGACTGAGTTTGAGAGTAATGCACCCATTCTTTCAATTGCTTATATGTTGTTTAGTTGTCCTTATATAGATGCGCTAAAGTGAAGATTTTGAATGAAAAACGCATGCATAATCTTATTTTTCACTATGGAAAATGATATAAAAGCTCATTTTTACTTTGGGGTTGTTTAGAATAAACTAATGAAGATAAAAAGTTAAAAAATTACTAAAAAAATTAAAAATTCTATACTATTCAAGGGTAGCTTGTAGGGGAAGCCACTAGGGCAAAATAATTATTTGTCATTTGAATTCAACTATCCAAAAAGTCAAAAAGTTAAAAAGCAAAATGATCATTTTGATTTTACTACAATATTTTATTACACATTTTTTTGTGAAAAGTTAAAAAGTTATTCTAAACAAACATATTTTTTTTTCTCTATTTTTTTAGTCAAAAAATACATTTATATAGCACATCCCAAATAACCACTTATTTTTAAAGATTAGTGATATGTAAAAGAGATGATTGACTGATGAGAGACAGAGTTGCCTAAGATATTCTAAGGGTTATGTTAGGGACCACCCCAAATGAATTACTAAATGTTTTATCAAACCTCTCACATAGGTGTGGGATCTACATAAATCACATGTGTGTGGGTCCCACACCAATATGAGAGGTTTGGTAAAATATTTGATAATTTATTTGGGGTCTATAGCATTTTCCATATTCTAATACACTATCACATCATTGTGTTAACTCTCTTAAGGACTTAGTCCCAAATGGGAGGTTATAGGTTTAACTCTCCCTCAGAGGGAGTTGAATTTAGATGGCAAGCATTTGGTACTTTGCAAAGGTAGAAAGACTAACTCCCATAGGTGTTAATCTAACAATTAACAACTAACTTTTGCGGATAAAAAAAATAAAAATATATAATAGTAGGTTTAACTTTTAGATTAGAGCAGGACTACTCTTTCACCATATTTATTCACTCCTTGATATAAGTAGGTTCAATATACATTTATTAAGAAAAATGATATAAATAAATATATTTTTACTAAATTTCTTACAATTAGATACGAAGGTTAAAAGTCTCAAGTGTATTTATTAAAATGAAGTTACAAAAACTGTTTATATAACATTACTTATTTATTAATGAGGGTCCATTTGGCTTGTGTCTAAAAGGTGAGAAATAAGATTTATGCACTAATGTGGATCCCTTTATATCAGGGCATTTGTTAATAAGTGGCATTCTGGACCATTTATTTTAAATCAAAACACTTATAAAGATGACATTTAGGTCAAGTTTAGCAACTTATATAAAAAGTTAAAAAGTCAAAAAGTTACTCAAAAAATTAAAAAGTTATCACTATTCACCGAAAGTCAAAAATTACAGCTGCACAACTCCCAATTCTAATTTTTCCCTACACAATATTTATACAATTTTTTAATACACATTTTTTTATAAAAAGTCAAAAAATTAACCCAAACATCCATATTTTTTTTTCTAAAACTTTTAGTCCAAAAAAATAAAAAGTACACTTATTTAAGACACTCCAAACAACTTCTTATTTATCGAATTGGTATTATCACATCATATTTGTACGTCAATTTCATCCTTTTGAAGTGCATAGCAGCTAGGGGTGGAGTTTGGCTGCTTGTGTTGTTGGCTTTTTATCTTTTGTCTTGCTTTGGTCTTGTTTGGTTGGTTAAATGGTGACAACTTAATTGGAATCATTTTGCTTTATCATGATGCTTGTGCATCCAATATATTTATTGATGGAATGTCGTGATTTCTTTCATCAATAAAATTTTCTTTTATCAATAAATAAATAAAAAAAATCCATTTGAAGTCCATTTAAAAAATATACATATATCTAAATTTATAAACAAGTAATAAATGAGTTGCATCTTACAAATTTAAAATTAGGGTTGGGCTTCGTGAGGCTCAGTATGGATCTCGTTTCGATGATTTGAACATTTTATTTTGTAAGACCTTCCGTGTATATCATCCATAAAAAAAAATTAAGTTGATCCGACAATTGTAGCTTTTCCATTTTATTGTTTATCTCCAAAAAAAAGATGGTCTATTTTTAAAAATATATTTGTTATTTATTTTTTCAGAGACAAACACGATAAAATAAAAATGTTACGATTATCGAATCGATCTAATTTTTTTCATAAAAGATATACCTGGAAGACTCTATAAAAGGAAACAGTTTGGATCACTAAGGACTCGTAGTGGACCTTCATGTTCTCTTAATTTCATCAAAAATGCGTCGAACCCCCAGTAAACCCCACCTCCAATGACCTCTAGTGTCACGTGGCACTGCGGGATTGAAAGAAAAGAAAAAAAATAGAAAACTGGCCAATAGGGACGCGTCACGTCACTGGGGGTCAACCCCCACTGGGGGTGTGTAGCAGCGTTGTAATTTCATATTTGAACTTAAGAGAAATCTTGTTGAACATTGGATTCTGTTGAGTTCGGATAAAAAAAACGAATGGGAAAATAGTATCAAAATTATCTATAAAACGTAATTTATTTTCCCAAAGGAAACAAACAGACAGTTTATATTTAATTAAAAATAAACATAATAAAAAAACAATGCAAGCTTACAGAATGTAGATTGTACATACATAATCAGATCGAGTCTAGTATTGGACATTATGGAAATCTTCCCTCACTAGTGTTGTGAGATTAATTGACATCTGCTTCCCATTTTTTTGATTGGCAAAGAAAAATTCTATTAAAAATATGAAATTTACAGGTACAAAGAAATAAAACGTAATGAGAGAGATTCGAAGAGTAAACCTCACTCTCTTACTACTGCTACTCGCGATCTTACAACCAACCCCCAAACCTTACAATTTTATATTTTAAAATATAACAATAAAAAAAATAAATCATATTCTTGAGCCCCCACCTAAACACTCCCCAGGTACACCCCCAAACACTGTAACACTCGAGAGCCCCTCACTTCAGACTCAACCACTGCGACACTCTTGAGCCCCACGCCTGGCCTGAACACATCTGCTTCCCATGATACAAAGATCACAATCACACATTGAAACACTATAATCGTGTGTCCAGCGAGCTATCTGTGTTTTATACTCTCATACTGAAACACTATGTATGATGCAGAGAAAAGGAAACAAATTTTTCAAAAATGCAAAGCAGGAATGATTATATAGAGTTCTTCGTGACTGTTTGGAATTGTCATGAAACTTGAGTTGTGTCTCTTCACATAGAACGGATACCAGAAATAGTAACATCTTTTATACTTTTTGGAAAAATTTAAAAGAATAAAAATATTTTTTTAATATAATTTTTCTTCAAAAATATATTCATGAACAACTCAACACGGGAAAATGACATAACCAAAATTCAAGTGGTGATCTTTAGAATCAATTTCTCATTTACTCCTTAATGGCTTTGAATAATTTTCTAACAAAAATAAGCAACAAATCTAGTAACCCAACACGATTGTAATCATCTTCTCTACCACCACCTTCACCACCCCACAACCACTTCCTTTACCACCACCACCCCATAACTACTACACTCCATCCAATGAAAAAAGAGTTTAATAAAGTAAATGAGTTTGTCGGAGTGATTTGCTAATGGGCACCCAATTCAACTCAGTCGCTGGAGGTGGTTTTTGGCAAGAGATGATTGTTGGTTGCAGGAGGTGATTTTTGGCAAGAGGTGGTTGTTGGCTGTAAGAGATGGTGGTCGAAGGTGATTAGCCCATGTTCAGAGATAATGGCTGAAGGTGGTTGCCATCAGTAGAAGTTGTTGGTGGCAGTTAGATGTGACTTTCGGTTGTGAGAGGTGGTCGTTAGCGAAGATGGGCAAAGGTGGGTGTGGGGATATATTTTCTGAGTACCAACACGTGGCAAGGTGACGCTGACGTGTCAGCCGAGGTGCCACGTGTCATGGTAGTTATGCCGAGGTTATCTCAGCAAGGCCGAGGTTACCTCTGAAGACATCGGAATCCGAGATAAACAGATAAAGGACAAGAGTCCTAGGATGAAGAAAGACTTCAGGATGGATAATGCTAACATTCTTAGAGAGACTATCTTTATCTCTTAAGGAGTCCAAAATAAGTACATAATTGGAGTCCATTAGAGTCAGGCTTCTATTGGGATTGAGATTGTATTGGCTATAAAAGAGAGGCACCTCCATGGGTCTAAGGTATGTTTTTACTCAAGCTAGTGAGTTGAATACTTGATTATCTTTGAGAGATATACTGACTTGATCGTCGGAGTGCCCCTGGGTGGAAGAACCACCGCCGGAGCCTTCTCTTTCTGTGCAGGACAGCAGGGTGCCATCTATTCTGCCTGTGTTCTACAGTTGAATTACTAAGGTGGGCAATGTGATCGGAAAATCACTCACACAATTTGACGCCGTCTGTGGGAATGAAAGACGAATAGATGGCCAGTAACGCACAAAAAGAAAAGGTTGGGGTCGACGCTCCCGCTGGGAGCGACAGGCCTATCAACCTTGACATTGAAGGAGACAACCACAACGAAGAAGCCCGTGACCAGGGGCACGGAGGAAAAGACGTCGGCCAGGAGGGCGACACTTCAAAAAAGACAGACCAAAGAAGGTACTATAACGAAGATAACCTCCAGGTATAGAGGGATAGGTGCCTACGGAGGGATGATGAAGTAAAAGATTTGGTAGACAAGTTGGCAGACCTACAGTCGGTCGTCAACTTCATGATGCAAAACAATGTCATGCAGCCGCCGTACCCACTTCAAGACACGCCGATCCCAGCAATTAATATCCAGAAGGGAGGAAAGAAAATAATTCCCGAAGCACCTCAACACACCAGGAGCGGAACACACTCTCACTCGCCTTCTAGGGAAGTCGGACGAAAGGAGCCAAGACAAGAGAAGTCCCAAAGGGCGTATCACACACAGGACCCAGAACCCAAAGAACATCGGCATGTCCAAGGGCAGGCGCTCTGCTTTGACACAACCCATGGAGAAAGATCAAAACGGGCCCACCACGAGGCCGAAAGTAGTGTGTCGAAAAGACTGAAGTCCAAAGATAACCGAGCTCCGGGGAAGAGTAAAGAAGACTTGAGAAATTACCTCAAGAGGAAGGAACAGAACGCTGAAGCCGAGGTTACCTCACCCGACAAGCCAAGGACACCGTTCTCGGTAGAGCTGGACAAATTTGAAGCACCAAAGAGATTCAGTATGCTGAGGTTTCAAATATACGATGGTAAGTCAGACCCTAACTTCCACGTTGGATTATTCTTAAACTCAATGGCATTATACAGTGGAAACGAACCATTGCTCTGCAAAGTGTTCCCCTCGTCTTTTGGGGAGATTGCATCAGATTGGTTCCACAAACTGCTAAAGGGAAGCGTGAAGACATGGGAAGGCCTGGCCGAGATGTTTGTGGTCAGGTTCGTGACAAACAAACTGCAGCCATTAAGGGTGGACGCATTAATGACTCTGAAGATCACCAAGGATGAAGGCCTTAGGGCCTATGCAAAAGATACTACGAGGTATTCAATCGAATACCCGAATGCAACCAAGAAGTGGCGGTCGTGTCTTTCAAAAACGGCCTAAAAGATGATTGTTCGCTGCGGAAATCTTTGGCAAAGACACTGCCAAAAAGCATGGAAGAGCTCATGGCAAGAATCAAGAAGTATGCCAGAGCCAAGGAGGATACATCGGGGAATAAGGAGGTACAACAGGAAAAAGGGAACAGCTCGCCAAAGCGAGGCCGAAGTAACAACGGATTTGGCAAATCGGAGACAGAATTGAGGAGTAAGCAGGTAGTGACGACTGTGTTCCGAATCCCAGTCCACAAAGTCCTGGATCAAATCCGAAACTAACCCTATTTCAGAGCACTAGCAAAGGCCCCAGGAGAATACATGGGAAGGAACGTTGGTAGGCGTTGTGCTTACAACAATGAAGAGGGGCACCCAACTCAGGGCTGCAGGGCCCTAAGAGCACACTTAGAGGACTTAGTACGGCAAGGCCATCTGAGGGACCTTGTTGACGAAGCCAGGACAAGGGAGGAACAGGCAAGATTGCCCCAAGCACCAGCAGCCCCCCCTCCTCCAGCACAGCAAGCACAGGCTGGGGGACCACAGGTGGTTAACGTGATCCACTCAAGGGTCAACGAGAACGAAGTCAGAGGAGAGACCTAGAGGGTCAGACATTTACAACATGTCTACCAAGTCAGGGAAAAAAGACATCGGCCAGAGGAATGCCAAGGACCGATGATAGCTTTTACTGAAGCCGACCTAAAGATGGTCCAACACCCGCCTAATGATGCCTTGGTAGTATCCCCCTAGGTTGGGAAGTGCCAAGTAAAGCGCATGTTGATTGATCAAGGCAGCTCTTGCGACATCATGTACGTTAGATGTTACAAGGAGCTGGGCCTTCACCCAGATGACATGGAAGGATCCAATGGCCCGATAGTCGGCTTCAATGGAACGCCGACATGGCCACTAGGCGCAACAAGCCTGGAGGTACAAGCCGGCACAAAGAAAATCAAGATGGAATTCATTGTGATTGACACACCCTCACCATACAACATCATCTTGGGAAGGCCGTGGTTACATGCAATGGGGGCAGTTCCCTCAACGTCGTATCAACTATTGCAGTTCCCAACAGAACATGGGATTGAAGAAGTCAGAGGAGATCAACTGCAGGCAAAAAATTGCTCCATGGCGGCAATGAAAACAACCTGCAACATACAAGAACCAGGGAAGGCAGAGATTGAAGATGAGGACATGGAAGTCCTAGATGATGTCGGCAAAGAGCCGGTCGAGAAGAGTGAGGAAACACGAAAGAAAATCCTCGTCCAGGAAGGCGATGAAGAGCACTTCTTTCTTCTCGGCTCAGACTTAGCCGAAGAAGAAGAAAGAGAACTGGAAGCTTTTTTGAGAACAAACATAGAAGCGTTCGCCTGGACACCTTATGAAATGCCTGGCATTGACCCTAAGGTCACATATCACAGACTGAACGTCGACAGGTCGGCCAAACCTGTAATACAACGAGCTAGAAGACCGACGTTGATGCACGTCGAAGCAGTGGAAGAAGAAGTAGACAGACTACTGGAAGCCAGGGCCATTAGAGAAGTCAATTATCCGACATGGCTATCGAACACTGTGGTGGTAAAGAAGAAAAATGGTAAATTGAGGGTCTGCGTAGATTTTACAAGCCTGAATAAAGCCTATCCCAAAGACAACTTTCCTTTGCCCAAGATTGATCAATTGGTAGACGCCACGTCTGGATATGGAAGGATGAGCTTCCTGGACACTTATAGGGGGTACCACCAGATAGCCATGTACCCGCCAGATGAGGAGAAAACAGCGTTCATCACCCCAAAAGGCCTGTACTGTTATAGAGTAATGCCCTTTGGGCTGAAAAATGCAAGAGCAACTTACCAAAGACTGGTAACCAAGATGTTCAAACACCTGATCGGCCAAACAATAGAAGTCTACATCGATGACATGGTCGTTGAGACCAAGGAGCCTAAGGATCATCTTTCTGACCTAAAAGAGGTCTTTGAAATCCTCAAAACATATCGGCTCCGACTCAACGCATCAAAGTGCGCGTTTGGAGTTGGATCTGGTAATTTCTTGGGATACCTGGTGACAAGAAGAGGCATTGAGGCCATCCCAGATTAGATCAAGGCCATCCTAGATTTACAGAGCCCGACATCAGCCAAACAGGTGCAGATGCTTACCGGAAGGGCCGCAGCCCTAAATAGGTTCATAAGCCGAAGCTCAGACAAATATAAACCTTTCTTCAACCTGGTAAAGAAAGCCACGGACTTCCTATGGACTGAGGAATGTGAGGCCGCTCTGGCCGACCTAAAGAAATATCTGACCACGACCCTAGTCCTCTCAACACCTGAACTTGGGGAAGAGCTGTTTTTGTACTTAGCTGTGTCAGAACACGCAGTTAGTGCAGTGCTAATCCGAGAAGAAAAAAGAGAACGGAAGGCTGTTTATTATGTAAGTAAATCCTTGGCCGACGCAGAAACAAGGTATCTACCACTAGAGAAATTAATGCTGGCCTTAGTAATGGCCTCAAAGAAGTTAAACCATTACTTTCAGGCGCACAAGATTGTGGTGCTAACAGAGCACCCACTAAAGTCCTTATTGCAGCAAGGAGACTTAACAGGAAGAATAGCAAGATGGGCAGTTGCCTTGGGCTAGTATGACCTGGAGTTCAGGCCCAGAACAGCAATTAAGGGCCAAGTTTTGGCCAACTTCGTGGCAGAATTCATGCCTGAATCCATCGAACATCGGGCTCCGTTGAGCCAAGATGAACATTGTCCCAGCAGGCAAGGAGAATCCCAACCTAAGGCAAAAGAACAAAGGAAGGAAAAACTCAGACCCTGCAGCATCTACATCGGCGACTCCTGCAGACTATTTGTCGATGGAAGTTCAAACCGACAAGGAGCAAGGGTAGGAGTGCTATTGATATCTCCAGATGGAGAAATAATAGAACAGTCCATCCGTTTGGGGTTTAAGGCCTCAAACAATGAAGCAGAATACGAAGCGTTAATTGCAGGGCTAAAACTGGCAGCAACAGCAGAAGCAGATGAGGTAAGAGTGTTTTGTGATTCACAGCTTATTGTTAACCAGTCAACAGGAGAATTTGCAGCCAGAGATGAAAGGATGTCGGCATATGCAAAAGAGGTCATCAGATTGGCAGCCTTATTTCAGAACTGCCGACTACTCCAAGTAAGCCGAGATGATAACAGCCACGCCGACGCGTTGGCCAACCTGGCAAGTTCAATGCAGACTGGAAAAACAAGGACAATTATGATTGACTATATGTCGGGCTCGAGCATAGAACCACAGAACATAGAGCAAGAAGCAATGTGTGTGGACATGGGCCAAGCTGGATGGATTCAATTATTGCATTCCTGAAAGAAGGAAAGCTACCAGAAGACCGCAAGGAGGCACACAAAGTCAGATTGAAGTCGGCAAGATTCAGTCTGACTGCGGACGGACATCTCTACAGAAGGTCCTTCACTGGACCCTTTTTAAGGTGCGTACACCCTTTGCAGGTTGAAGATTTTTTATATGAAATTCATGAAGGAGTTTGTGGAAGCCACGCTGGGGGCAGATCACTAGCTCACAGGGCTATTACCCAGGGATATTGGTGGCCCTACATGCAAAAAGATGCAGAAGCATACGTAAAGAAGTGCGAATAATGCCAAAGGTTTGCACCTTTGATACATTAGCCAGCTACTGACCAGAACCCAGTATCCAGCCCTTGGCCGTTTGCCCAGTGGGGCATGGATCTCGTTGGACAACTTCCCCAGGCAACTGGACAGAGAAAATACTTGCTGGTAGCAACAGATTACTTTACAAAGTGGATAGAGGTAGAACCTCTTGCCAAAATCCGAGATGTAGACGTCAAGAACTTCATATGGAAAAACATCATCACCAGATTTGGCATTCCAAGAGCCATAGTTGCCGACAACGGAACGCAGTTTGACAGAAACTCATCAAGAACTTTTGTGGAAATTCAAAATCAAGAATTACTTTTCAACACCAAGTTTTCCCCAAAGTAATGGGCAAGCAGAAGCATCCAACAAAGTAATTTTGGATGGAATAAAGAAGAGGCTGCAGGCAGTAAAAAGAAAGTGGGTAAACGAATTGCCCAATGTACTTTGGGCATATCGGACTACGCCGAGAAGATCAACAGGGGAATCCCCCTTTGCCATGGCTTATGGCATAGAAGCAGTCATTCCACTGGAAGTCGACATCCGAGGGATCCGAACCCAGGGAGTTGAGAATGGGACTAATGACATACTCTTAGCCCGAGATCTGGATCTTTTGGAAGAACGAAGAGAGAAAGCTGCAATTCAGCTCGCAGCATACCAGCAACAACTTGCCAGAGCTTACAACAAGGCGGTCAATCCAAGGGATTTTCAAATCGGCGACCTAGTCCTGAGAAAAGTCGTCGGCAACAAAAAGGATCCCAGAGAGGGCAAGCTTGGCCCAAACTGGGAAGGACCCTACAGAATCACTTCGGTATTAGGCAATGGAACCTATCGACTTGAAGATAATGAGGGCAAAGCATTGCCTAGACCATGGAACACTTGTAATCTGAAATTTTTCTATCATTAAATGTTCCTTGTTATTTTTATGACATCAATAAAATCATAGCAGAATTCCTTTACACTGATAAAAGATGCGCCATATTATTTTAAATAATGAAAACCTAAGTGGAACTCATGTTCACATTGGGGGCAAAGGAAAGAAGAATATGCTTAACACTTGTTGAAATTTGTAGCAATTTACAAGTTGAAGTTAAGCCGAGATTTTTCCTTATCTTCACTTGTTGAAATTTGTAGCAATTTACAAGTTGAAGTTAAGCCGAGATTATTCCTTATCTTCACTTGTTGAAATTTGTAACAATTTACAAGTTGAAGTTAAGCCGATTCCTTATCTTCACTTGTTGAAATTTGTAGCAATTTACAAGTCGAAGTTAAGCCGACATTACTATTTCCCTTCGCTTGTTGAAATTTGTAGCAATTTACAAGTCGAAGCAAAACCGAGGTTATTACTTAAACACTTATAGCAATCTACAGGTTGGTTAGATCAAAGAAAATGCTTAACACTTGTTGAAATTTGTAGCAATTTACAAGATGACGTTAAGCCGACATATGATCATCTATTGAAATTTGCAGCAATTTACAGGTTGAAGTAAAAACTAAGTATATTGTTTAAACACTTGTTGAAATTTGTAGCAATTTACAAGTAGATCATTGTTTAGCACTTGTTATAACTTGAGAAAAGTTTGCAAAGTTAACATTAAAAAGTATATGTTTTACACTTGTTGAAATTCATGAAAAGTTTGCAGGTTAGTATATTGCCGAAGTAAAACTTATAGTTATTATACCCGAGGTATGTAACCTCGAGAAGATTGCACAAAGGAGGCAAAGTATGAAAGGCATGCAAAATATTTTAAGTATGGAATCATACAGACGTAATTCAGAGAAAATAAAGATTGAAGCATTCAGACAATACAGTTGTAGTCTTTCATAAAAGAGGGAACAGTCCAAGAGTAACTATTCAAAAGAGGGCACATCGGCCATACAAAGAAACTTATATTGTCCAAAAAACAAAAAAGTACTAAAAACATGAAAGTTATGATTTTTCAGCTTCAGGAGCAATTTGGGTTTGATCCTTGGCAGGTTCTTGGTGAACTACCTCGGCTGATTCTTGAAGAGCTACTTCGGAAGCCTTCTCTGCCACGATCTCGGCATCAATTTCGGCAAGTGTTTGATCAAGACTTTTATCGGTTGGAGGAACGTCAGATGATGCTTGCTCAGGAGTAGCCTCCTTGACAACCTCCTCATCCTCCTCATGAGTCAAGTCCAGGACTTGATTATCCTGAAGAGGAGACTTGGTCTTATTGGCGCCTTTAGGCTTCCTTACTAAAGCCTCATCATCATCCTTATCTTCATCCTCTGATTCGAATTCAGATTCATCTTCAGCTTGACTTAGAGGTGGAGGTGGAGGGAATAGAAGAGGAATAGCGTCGACGTTGCGGAAAGGTGAGTCGGCAAGAAGGTCAAGTTTCTTTATCAGGGACATCCAACCAAGGGAGAAGCCCCTGTTGCATGCCTGCCTGACTTGCAGTTTGTAGTCTTCAGTAACATCGGCTACGCCCTGGGCATAAGCCTTCTCATCAGCCTCTTTGATTTCGGCTTCTTTCGTGGCCAAGGCCTCCTAAAGCTCCTTCTCGGCCTGGGCCGCTTTTTCCTCGGCCTCTTTCTTTTGGGATTCAGCAACTGTCTTGATGGCCTCAGTAGATTCGGCCTTTTCTTCGGCTAAGGTTTGGGCTTTGGTGGCAGCCTTAGCCTGGTCTTCCAGCCTTTTCATTTTTGAATGAAGAGTTTTGTTCTCTTTTTTAAGGGCAGAAACCTCCCTCCTCATATCGGCCAACTTCTCCCTAGTCTCAAAAGCTTACATAGAGAGAGAGTGGGCATGTTGAATGGCCTGAAAGAACACAAGGTAAAAATTGTTACGAAATTTTACAAGGTGAAAGAGAAGACAAGTTTCCATGTAAAGGCACTTACTTGGACAGAGCGTTGAAGCATAAAGGCGTAGTTCTCATACTCACTCATCTTGGCATTACGCTCAAGATCGCCTGGGAGGAGTAGAGCAGTACTGAGTGCTACGCCGACATTAATGTCATCGGCGCTGTCACTGGCAAGAACAGGCTTATCTTCCAAAGTAATTTCAGGCGTCCAGAGGACTTTTGGTATTTTGGACCCCGAGGTTGTCGCAGACGATGACCTCAGCTTCTTTGATTGTGTGGACTCTGATGGTTGTGTCTCAGCAGACCTTTTTGTGGGAACAAAAGCAGTCTTTCTACTCCCAGCCAATTGTGAAATTGGCAGGGTATCATCAGTCTCAACTACGGTGGCTTTGGCCTTTGGCTGAGCCTTTTTGGTTCTTTTCGGCTTTGGTGGGGGCATGCTTTGTGTTGGCTGAGCGTCAACATCAGTGGGGAGGTCGGCCAAAAGATCCTGGGCAACAGGTCTTGCACGACCCATTTCGGATGTAAATACAAGTCTTCGCCGATGTTTTCGGTCTTGTACTGGGATCAAGTATAGGGCAGAAGTAGATGGCTGATTGGTTGGGTCAGATGTTGATCCTTGATCTGTTCGAGATGTAGAAGCGGTTTGAGTTGTGACAGTAGGAGGAGAAAGGCTTTTCTTCTTTCTTTTGAGGACGTCGGGCAAAATCGATTTATATGTTGGAATAAAGTTGAGAAGAAGAGGCGTTTTTCTTTTGTGAACTGGCAAGTCCAGGAGTTTTTTCAGGTCCTTGCTGGGAACGTAAGATTGGCGAAAGTTTTTCGGTGGCTTACGAACATTTGCAAGAAGGAAACAGACATTAGAAACAGATAAAATATTAAAGACTTGAAAAAAAATAACTACGTATTGATACTGGGTTCTTACCCTTGCCCTCTTTAACTGTTCGAGGAAGAGGGTAAAGATGGGCATCCTCGCCTGGGGCAAACTCCCAATTTCCAGAGGTAATGAGGTAGTTATCTCCAGCCCTCTTGTTGGAGTATGGGAGGTCGGCTACGATTTTGAATTCGGTGGACCTCGGCTTGAGGTAATAGACAAAACCTTTTTCTTTCAAGTTAAGGGCATACATGGTATAACAATATTGGATGTCGGCAAGGGTGATCCTAACGTTTTTTTGCCTAACTAAGGCTATGATACCATTAATCACTCGATATGCGTTTATGGTAAGTTGCATAGGATTCAACCTATAGTAGTGGAGAACTTCACGAAAAATGGGATCAAGTGGAAGCCTGAGTCCACATTCAGTGAAAGCAACAATGGGAAAGGGCATTGTATCATCTGTGGGCATGATAGAGTCGTCATCCCCAGCCAGCCTCAGATGGACGTCGGCAGGAATGGCGAACTCCTCTCTGAAGTATTCAAGTTTGGTTGGAGTATTTACCCTATGTCTTCACATCCCCATGATATCGGCGTAAAGGTATTCTACTTCAGAAGAAGGATGTTCTCTAAGGGTTTTTTTGGGACCTCGGCAAAAATCTAGGTAATACTGGTTAGGCTTGTTTCAGTTTTTCCTAAGAATTGGAAGGTTCTATAGACAAATCCCAAACCTAAATCTATGAAGACAGAGATTGAGAGCACAGATCTGGAAAAAATAACACAGAAAACAAGAAACAAAAGACGAAGCTTCAGAATCAAGAACAGAGGTGGGGCTCTCAAAGGCATAAAAAACAAGAAATACAGGCTCAAGAACAATGAGAAGAAAGTGGTGAAACAGTGCAAGTGTTCAACGACATGAGCGAAATCATGGAATAGACGCATATAGATGAATAGTTCAATATATCAAAGGTTTGAATAAAGCAGTAATGGCAGCAAGTAAGCAAAAGAGCATAGACGAATTGAGAATGAAAGGAACAGAGGCTTACCAGGAAAAGTGGAGCCGGTATGAAGGTCGCCGAGGTCAGGCGATGGTTGCAGACACAACGGAACGGCGAAAGCTTCGCTGGAATGAAAGAATGGAGACAGTTGCAGAGCTTGGAGCTTGAGCAATGGCGGATTTGAGAAAGAGTTGAGAGAGAGAGAGAGAGAGAGAGAGAGAGAGAGAGAGAGCAAGTAAATCGAATGCAAAAGTAAAACAACAAAGATAGAAAGGAAAGTTTTTGTCAAAAACTTGAAACGGCGGCAAAAAAGGGCATTTAATGTGCCTAGAACAACGCACATGGCAGACGGCACAAAACAGATGAAAGACAACTTACAAGCGCGTCACAGGCACGAGCCAATGAAGATGAAACGCGTAAGCAGAACGGTTGAGAAGTGATGCATGACAGCTCATGCGTGTAGGAGAGTTCATTTGAATTCTTGTTCTTGAAAGAAGACATGTCGGCCTGAAGAACATGATCTCGGCTGAGGGGTTCATAGCCGACGTAATGGAAGGAAGGAACGATATAGGTTCCATCACCTCAGAATGCCGAGGTAATAGAACCTAGGGGGTAGTTGTTGGGATATATTTTCTGAGTACCAACACGTGGCAAGGTGACGCCAACGTGTCAGCCGAGGTGCCACGTGTCGTGGTAGTTATGCCGAGGTTATCTCGGCAAGGCCGAGGTTACCTCTGAAGACATCGGAATCCGAGATAAACAGATAAGGATGAAGAAAGACTTCAGGATGGATAAGGATAACATTCTTAGAGAGACTATCCTTATCTCTTGAGGAGTCCAAAGTAAGTAGAATTGGAGTCCATTAGAGTTAGGCTTTCTATTGGGACTGGGATTGTATTGGCTATAAAAGAGAGGCACCCCCATGGGTCTAAGGTATGTTTTTTACTCAAGCTAGTGAGTTGAATACTTGATTATCTTTGAGAGATATACTGACTTGATCGTCGGAGTGCCCCCAGGTGGAAGAACCCACGCCGGAGCCTTCTCTTTCTGTGCAGGACAGCAGGGTGCATCTATTCTGCCTGTGTTCTACAGCTGAATTACTAAGATGGGCAGTGTGATCGGAAAATCACTCACACAGTGGGAATGGTGGGATGTAGTGACAGGTAGGGGTGATCAATGGTGAGTGTTGGTCTGGGGGATAGGAGTAGGAAAGATTATTTTATTATTATTATTATTTGTTATTATTATTATTATGAGAAATGTTAGAGATCATGAAAATTTTGTCATGAAAATGATTATGAAAAATTTGTGACCTTAGATTACCTAGTATTGCTGTATTATTATTATTATTTAAACAAGTGAAATCAATTTTTTTTTTGTAGTTAAAAGAATTTAGTAAATTTGTAAACTTTTTGACAAGTTTTTAAAAATAAAAATAGACATGAAATAGGCTTTTGTTACAGTATTTAGATTTTTTATTTTTATTTATTTATTTATTTAGATATAAACATAAATGTTATCAAACATGTCCTAAATGAGCAAATTTGGGTTAGTTTGGATTATTTTAAAAGAAAATTACCATAAGTATCACTTTTAGTTTTAAGTTACCATTGAGTCCTATCAATTTCAATTTCTACTTTTTTTGTAACTTCTCCAAAAGAAGTTTCAATTTGATTACTGTTCCAATTTTATCCTTCAAAAAAATAATCAGCAATAATCACTCTGAAATTTTATTTTATTTTTGGTTTCAAACTTCGCGACAAACAGTGTAAACTAGCATTGCAATAAATAATTAAATAAAAATAAAAGAGAGATGGGAGTTTTTTTCGAGTAGTTGAAGTGGTTGATTTTGTGGTGATGAATTTTATGGGAGATTATTATTCAAGTATTATTCATTGGACAGATGCTATTGTTACTAGACTTATATTATCACTATTGTAATTTTTTTTTCCTCGTGTTTATTTTCAGACATTTGTGATAAACTATGCATTTGTTTTTGCAATTTTTGGACTAATGAATTATGATTATGGGTTTTTCTTTCGTTCAAAAACTGTTAATTTGTTATCATCAATGAGAGGGTAATTTATAACCGAAGTGGGCCGAGCTGGGTATTGGGCCATAGGGGCCGAAATGAAAAAGGCCGAGTAGAAAGGCCATGAAGGTTACTCCGGTTTGGAGAAGTAACCATGAAGATAGACCGGTCACACGGCCGTGGTAGTTAGCCCGGTCTCGGAAGGACTAGTTTTACTCCGGTTAAGTGAAGTAACACGGAGGTTTCGGTCTCGATAGTTACTTCGGTTAAAGTATGTGAGAAACCGAAGTAAAGCTGTGGTTCTAAAGATAGCTCGGCTTTAACTCCCTTATGGATAGCTCGGTCTTAGTATGGGAAAGCCGAGGTAATGGAGAGTAAAGTAAGGGCCGAATTGTTAGTTACTTCGGTCCTGAAAGTAGTCCGGCCATAGGAAGAACCATCTCACTTGGTTTAAGCAGTGAGGGGGGTGTTGGAGGATAAGCATTATCTTCCAGGAGGAGTAATCCTAGAGGACTCTACGTAAGGAGGAGTAATCCTAGAAGGACTCTGCATGGGGAGATAAGAGTCCTACCAGGATTGTGCCACGCGAAACCTATATAAGCTCACCAATTATCACCTTTTGAGAGGTAATGCAACATTGCTCCCTGAATTCATAGAGCTTTTGTCTATTTGTCAAGCTTTCTGATTTAGGCATCGGAGAGGTTTCCGGCACACACCCGCCGGCTAGCTCACGTGTGTATTTTCAGGTAGTTTGAACGACGTCGTACGGAGGAGCGCAGACTTGGTCAACAGGATTATACGAGAAGGTGTATTTCTTTCCGTACAATTGGCGCCGTCTGTGGGAAGTCAGACAAGAACAACCTCTTGATCAAGCTTTCTCTCCCAAAAATCAATGGCGAACAACGAAGAATTACCTCAGTCCGTCGTCGACGGACTAACTCCAGAAGGGGGTGCAAGGCGCGAAGGCCTTCCTGTGGTCACTCCCATGGAACCTGGAACACGGAAAATTCCAGGAGGGATGCAAGGGGACGGAGGCGGAATAACAGCCCTCATCCCTCTCGTTCGCAAGCCCAGAAAGACAAAGACGCAGAATCGATCCTCAACTTTGGAGGAGCGCGTCAGAGAAACAAGACGATTGATCCGTCGGATGGCGGCAGACATGGAATCCCTAAAGCGCCAGGTGAAAGGAAAGAAGTGGCGACAGGAGAGGGGCGCACAACAACAAGCGCTCCTCGCCACTCGAAAGTCGTAGTAGGAATACTACAACCCTCACAAGGGGAGAACAAGAGCCTCAGGACAGGCGACACGCAATCCAGATCTTCCAGAACTCGTCACTCCAGGTCTGAGAGGCGCGAGGTCTGAAAGGTCACACACCGGGGAGCACATACTGGCCCTCGCATACGCACCTCAGACAAGGTCCAGGCAGACAGAG